>OX451217.1:59686639-59959320 GCA_949628195.1 Phasia obesa | reverse complement strand
ATTTGCTTAAAGTAACTCTTGGAACACTCTGGAGTGTTAAAATATTGAATTAGCAAACTAAATTTGTAATTTTCTTTCACTTAAACACTTGTGTTTATTGAAAATTTACTTTAATTCATTTTCTTTTTAACTTTTGTGCTTAAAAACCAAAAGACCTTGACTTTAGAATACTTTATAATATTTTTTAATTATTTTCTGTTGACATTAATTTTAAACAATTTATAGTTATTTTTAAGAAATTTAATTAAAGTTTATTTTATTTTTTATGGTACCGACTTTGAAATTTTCTTTACAAATTAATTTTACATATATAATTTGTATCTTATTACAGCGACCGTAACGTTTTGGTTCGCCTGTATGTATAATGATTATGACACTGGAAGTTCTGGGATTTTCTTAGTACTGCAATGTCTGCCAATGTGGATGACAAGATTTTCCACAAAACATGCGCAGTATAAAGAAAAATAAATTCAAAATAAAAATTGACATTATTCTTTGGTGGTGGTTTTATTTAATTAAAGACCTTTACTTAAAGCGACATCTTCTGCCAAAGCTGTAAAAATAACAAGTGGTTGAAGTAACGGCTTTATTGTGAAAGTCTAAGATTCGTTTTATAACTCTTGTTTTGTGTTACAAAGTTATATTTTCCCTAGAAAACAGCTGAGGTATAATTAAGCTTTCCAGAGACATGCCAAGGATGCTTTTTATAACACTTTCAAAAACTCTCCTTAAATAGGTTTAATGATTAGTTTTTTGTACTTGTGGTAAAAGGTTTGGAAAAGGTTTTCTCACTACTAAAAATTATTTTAATATTACTGAGCAGGAAAAAAATCTTTTACTTACTATTCTAGACGAAAAATATATTATACATGATAAAACACGATTAAATGTGATACATCATTAAATAGTGGCCGTAAATTATATTCCAAAGATGCTGCAAATATAAATATAAAAACAGTGAAATGAAATGTTTACCGGAAGTCAATGAAAAATAGCTATCTCGCCAAATCAAAAATTAATCGGTAATACTCGTAAGTTTTGGTAGAAATGGCCATAGTTATCTCTCATTTGACAAAACCAAATATTTAAGAGCAAACGCATTATAAAAAGAACTGTTCTTCAATTCTTTCTAGCGGAAATGTCTAACCATCTTAAAATTTTTTATAAAAATTTATAGAAAATTTCTCGTAAAGATTTTATTGAAAATTTTTTTTTTTTAATTTTTTCTAAATGTTTTTTTTAAATTTTTTGTAAAAATTTGTTTAAAACCTTTTTAAAAGCTTTTAGTGAATTTTTTTTTTCAAAATATTTTGTATTTTTTTTTAAATTATTTGTGAAATTTTTTTAAACATTTTTAGGCAAAATTTAAAATTTTTTATAAAGTTCTTTTGGGAATTTTTCGTTAATATTTTGGAAAATTTTTTGTAATTTTTTTTTTTTAATTTTTCGTAATTTAAATTTTTATAAAAATTTATAGAAAATTTCTCGTAAAGATTTTATTGAAATTTTTTTTTTTTTTAATTTTTTCTAAATGTTTTTTTTTAATTTTTTGTAAAAATTTGTTTAAAACCTTTTTAAAAGCTTTTAGTGAAAAAATTTTTTTTTCAAAATATTTAATATTTTTTTTAAATTATTTGTGAAATTTTTTAAACATTTTTAGGCAAAATTTAAAATTTTTTATAAAGTTCTTTTGGGAATTTTTCGTAAATATTTTGTAAAAATTTTTTTTTTCATTTTTCGTAAATTTTTTTTTATTTTTTTGGAAATTTATCGTAAAATTATATTTTAATTTTTTTTTTGTTAAAACTAGTACCTTCCTGCAATCTATATTGCGTTAGAATGGTCATACTAAAGCAAAAAATCCATAAAAGCTGTTGAGAAATCAAGGACACATAGCGACAAAAAACGTGGTACAAATTAAATATCAAATAAATTAACTACCTGATACATCCTGTTTGAATAGGCGGAGGTTTGAAAAAGGTATGGGAGTATAATAAATTTTAGTTTAAGAAGAAGCTTCTGACACCCTTCTGTCGGCCCTTCTGTAATATGAGTTCTTCTGTGAAATTTTTATCTCTTGTAATTGAAGAAGATTATTATAACAAACAATATTCCATCAATTAGCCAAAATCAGTTAGCCAATAACGAACTTTTCTCCGAGCAACTTAAGTTCCTAAAGGCCGGGGCACATAGAATCCGTCATACTTTAATGTACTCAACTGAAATTAAAGTAACCACGAAAGAGGTTGACACAATGAGGACTTTGTTGACAGATATTAAAAAAGAAAATAAAACACTTGAAAAGCTTTTTTCACCATTTTACTTTATTTATTTACTTTATTTAAAATTTAATTTTGAGAGAGAGAAACAAAGAGAAACCAAATTAATAGCTCTCAACTGTTCTCAAAGTACGTTAAAAGTTAAAAGTTTCCCAACTATCGTACTTTGCGTTGACGGAGACGTACTGATTGTGACAACACTCATTAGAAAACCTGTCGTTCAAATTTCTTGTACGTTGAAAAAGACGACGAATAACGTATGACGGATTTTATGTGCCCCGGCCATAAGTGATGTCTATACCGAGAGGTTGCTATCTCATTGCAAGAAATCAAAACTTATTTTAAAAAATAATTGAACTAAAGTCAAAATATACATATAAAAATAGAGATGAAAGAATATATCAAAATTTTTAAGAAAATAGAAAACTTGAATTCGACGATGTGCATATTTGTGTAAGAAATTCAATTTAAACTCTATTTTTATTACCACCAAACTTCTATATTTTTGTCTAGCTGCCGAGTTTTTTTGCCTTGGTTTGTTTAAACAACACAAGTTTAATATAAAATTATATTATTGAAGAGTTTTCTCAATAGAGTTAAATATTTCCCTTCCCCAAAAATAAAAGATGCTGCCAAATAACTTAAATCGGTAAAATTGTGTGCAATCTGGTTTTTATCGAGACGAAAACGAGATATTTTTTAGAGGGAAATCCTATATTTGAACCGAGATACTTGGAAACCTCCCCATAAAATTTTATTAACATTCATCCAGTAGTTTTTAAACAATGCGAACACAAGCTGATAAATGAATTAAAAATTACAAAAGTTGGTGTTTCGTATTCCATATCGATTACTAGATCACACTTTTTGGTAATCGAAATCTATGTTGAATTTTGGTATGTTGATGAGCCCTTATCGCCATTGTGATCTTATTTTGTAGTTAGGTCGTTTCGCATTCACATAATTTTTTATCTGATTTTCGTTCAATGAATCTGAATCTTTAAAAGAACGACCGGAAGAAATGTGTGGTCGTTTTTTTAAATCTGCCAGATCATGCTAGGAAATTCAATTTTGTTTTTGGATTTATTCTTATCTGAAAAATTAAAAAAAGATCAAATTAAACACTACGCATTCAAGAGATTTCAGTAACTAAAATCTATACATATTGTTACGTTTTTACTTTACGTTGGGTTCTTTTAATTGCAAAATAAATACACTCTGTTATTACTTTTACTGTAAGTCACTTTATTTATTTAACACCACTGTTCAAAAATACAGCAAACTGTTAAAGACTCTTAAAATTCGACAACTTAACTCTTTGACTTTCAAATTAATACTGCCATACTACTCGCCAGCACGATTCACTTATATAGGTGATTTAAAAGCACCGGAATGTTCTATTCCAGACAGGTCTGGCAGGTTCGATTGTTATTGCTCTTGTTTTCTGTTTGTGTGGTTGTTTATTTCTTTATACCTGTATGTGTGGCTATTTATTTCCCTATATCTGGATGTGTGGCTGTTTATTTGTTTATGCTTGTATTTATGTATGTGGCTGTGTATTTAACAGAAGAGTGTTTATTTAATCTGTGTGTGTATATGAGTAAATGCGAATGTTTGTATGAGGCGTTACTCTTTATTGTAAGAAAACAAACCATTAATGTTGTTGTTGTTGTTGTTCGAGAGTATTGTTGTTCAGAGCCTATAATAAATAAATTCTTCTTTCGTAACAATATGTATAATAAAAAAGTAAGTTTTTTTCTGTCTGTCTGTGTTCGCATCACTTAAAATCTACTGGATGGATTTTAATAAAAATTTATGAATTGGAACCTTAGTATCTTGATTCCAATATAGGATAATGTTTTCCTCAAAAAAATCTTATTTCCAAGTGAAATTGGAAAAAAGCAGTGAAAGTACGCAATTTTTTTTACCGACTTTTTTATGTTTGTATCTGTACGACTCAGTAATTTCTGAACCGATTTTGAAAATTTTGTCTTTATTTGAAAGATTATGCTTACAGATGGGTTCCGTTTTAAAAACGGTTCATTATTTTAAAAATTAAAGTGTGTCCACATACAACACACGCGTTTTTAACGTGTATTATCAATATAGCCACCAATAGTAAAAAAGTAATAAAAATAAACCTAAAAATTAAAGGGTGTTACCATAAGTGACGTAATTTGACTTATAATGACCTATTTTTTTAACCGTTATAGATAAACAGTTGAAAATTTGACAGTATGTCGATTACTATGGCGTTATAATAACAAGTGTAAATATTCAAAATTATATATTAAAGGGTGTCCTAATAGCTCATTTTATTTGATGTATATGGTCATACTTTTAAACACTTGTACACAGACGGTTGAATTTTACAAAGAACTTTTATTGCTAAGTCCGCTATAATATAATATCCTGTATAAAATTTGAATTTGCAAATTAAATGGTGTCCCAATAGTTGCTGTAATTTGATGTATGTTGCAAAACTTTGCAACCGTTATAGAAAGACTGCTGAAATTTACAAGGAACCTGTATTGATAAAACCGCTATAAAAATGAATTTTGAAATTAGAGGGTGTCCCCGTTATTTATGTAATTTTACTTATTTGTCCCTATCTTTTGAACCGTTATAGATAGACAAAATTAAAATTAAACGAAATGTCCATTACTTAGTCTGGTATAAGCACAAGTATAAATATTTAGAATTTAAATTAAAGGGTGTACCAAAAACTTACGAACGGTTAAAGACAGACAACTAAAATTTACAAAGAATCTATAGCGAAGTCCTCTATAATTTGAAATTGTAAAGGGTGTCCAAATAGGTAATGTTATTTGATCTGTGTAGCCCTATCTTTGGAACCGTTATAGACAGAGGTTTGAGATTTAAATAAATGGTGTTTTGCAGTAATAAGAGTAAAAAATAAAGTGTGCCCTCATAGCTGACGTAATTTGCAGTATATGGTCTAAGCTCTTAAACCCTTGGAGACAGACATTTGATATTTACACAGAACATATATTACTGTCCGCTATAGCAAAAAGGATAAAGTTTAAAATTAAAGTGTGTGCCTAAAGTTACTAATATTTGATCTATATGACTTTATCTTCTGAACGCTTATAGATGAACATTTGAAATTTTAACAAAGCGAATATTACTTTGCCTATAGATATAATAAAAGAGTAACCCATTTCCTGTCTGTCTTTCTCTCTGTGTTCGCATTACGTAAAAGCTACTATATGGAATTCAACAAAATTTCGTGAGGAGGTACCTTAGTATCATGATTCCAATATATACTTTTTTTCGCAAAAATATCTTATTTCCAAGAGAAAGTGGAGAAAAAGCATATTTTTACTATATGGAATCACAATGTTATTAAATTATTTTAAACACCTTTTACAGAGCTTTATAATAAATTTTGGAATTTCATTCAGAGTCTTAAATTTTGGTGTGGATTACTTTCAAAGCAAAATTGAACAAAATAGAACATTTCGGACAACTTAAAATGTTTACCTCTACAATACGGATAATTTTTTTTTATGCAAGAAAATAATTAAATTCCGGGGGTTTCCCGTTTTTAACTCGCATATTTTGTTATTTATACTTTTATTTACATTTTGCACCATCATTACTTCAGTTTCGGTTCATTCTTTCGCAAGCGTGTCTAATTTAAGCGTGTCTAATTTAATACCAAGTGCATTTTTTAAAGTAATAGACGCAAACACAAAACATTTACTTTTAAGGAAAAGTGTGATATTTTACAAAGTCTTGATGAGGAAAAAACTTTAGGCAAGTTGCCGAAAAATTCCATGTTCCTAAATCAACGATTTGCGACATTAAAAAAAATAAGAAGATAAAACAATTTATTTCGAATACCAATAATGGACCCGGTAACATTTGATCCAATATAAGGTAATAAACCATTTTCATAATATGAATTTTTTTTTAGAAAATAGAAAAGTTATAAAAAAAAACAAAAAATCCAAAGTTACAGAATGCGCTTTACACATGGTTTTTGCAGCAAAGAAGCAATCATATCCCGATTTCATCAGAAATTTTAAAAGCAAAGGCCAAATTCTTTTATGTAAAGATGACGAGAAAAGAAGATTTTTCAGCGAGCTCATGTTGGTTAGATAAATTTAAGTTACGGATGGTATTCGTTATCTAAAAATTTGTGGCGAAAAAGTTTCCAGCTATGAAAGCGCCGTAGAGCCTTTTAAAACAAAGTTTGCTGTCATTATTGCTGAGATGGATTTGAGTAAAAAGCAAGTTTATAATACAGACGAATCTGCTGCTTTCTGGAGAGTGTTGCCTTGTAACACATGGTCGCATACAAAGGAAAAATCAGCCCCATTGAGATTTCCAAAGGTGGTGTGACATTTTTGCCATGCTCAAATTCTGTAGGAACACAAAAACTGCCTCATTTTGGTTATTGGGAAATCTGCTAATCCAAGAGCCTTAAAGGTTATAAAATACCAGTGGTAAATAAAGCAACTAATAAAGGATGGATGTTAACGTCCCTTTTCTTCGACTGGTTCAAAAATCATTTTATTCCAGAAGTTAAAGGGTTTCTAACACAGGTTAACACACCACTCAAAGCGTAATTTCATCCTAAAACGGATGAAATTAATTTTGACTCAAATTTCAAAGTTCTTTTTTACAATGAAATTGTACGTCATTATTAGAGCCTATGGATCAAAACTTAATACAAAATTTAAAAGTTACTTACAGAAAAAAATTACTGCAGCATATTTTAACAGAAAATGATAATGAGCGTTAGTGAAAAAATATCCAGAAAAGCTGGTCTGCATTGTAGCCAAGAACTGTATCGTCCTGGGATGATGTAGATATGATACCGCTTCAGGTTCTGCGACACGAACTGCAGTCTGATTGGAGCTATGAACTTCAGTAATGACAAAACTGAAGAAGATATCAATGATTGGGCTACTGGAGCAAATGAATTTTCATTGGTTTTTCATCGATGAAGAAATAATACAACACGCTAATCGAAAAGAATCCCCAGTGCTGCTTACTGACTCTGAAAACGAATGATATCTAATGCAGATGCAAAGGAATCATTTTCAGTTTGTATTCAGTGGGCAGAGGAGAATAATATAGATATGCAGGATATTCTATTGTTGAAGAGGCTAGAGCAAAAAGCACAAAACAATCACCTCAACAAAGTTAGTCAGCACAAAAAAGAACTTAATTAAAATAATTTAATTCACTTAGATTATTTTAATAATTTTCACTATTATAGGCCGGACAACTCGATAATCCGAACGTGCCTAAAACTATATATATATGCCAATGCATTAATTGAAAATTTTGCTCACCAAGCCATTCTTTCACGATTTTGAACGTATGTTTTAAACCACCATCCCCCTGAAAAATTACTTCTTCTGCAGAATAAGCGCTCTTATCTACAAAATCGGGAAGATGAGTCTGCAAAATCCTCAAAAAGTCTTCTTTCTTCATTATATTATCAATTTTTGCAGTGGTCCAAGGTCCCACCACGTAAAGTAACCCCTTACCATGACGTTTCCTGCACCGTGCTTCAGATGGCGCCTTTGAATTTTTTCCCCAGGGCGGCGCCAGGTATATTGTTTACCGTCGGATTGGAAACGGTTGAATTTGGATTCGTCTCACCAGATCACACGTTTCTAGTCCTCCACTGTCCAAGGTTTGTGCTCTTTGGCAAATTTTAACCGTGCCTTTACATTTTTTTCCGACAATGCCGGTATTTGTTTTTTTACTGCTGCAATATAACCAATGTCGCGAAGGGCTCTACATGCCGTCCACCGACTAACTGGTTTTCCGATTGCTAACGAAGCATCTTTTGCTG
This sequence comes from Phasia obesa, assembly GCA_949628195.1. NCBI lineage: Eukaryota > Metazoa > Arthropoda > Insecta > Diptera > Tachinidae > Phasia > Phasia obesa. Next base: position 59,951,205 of record OX451217.1, on the reverse strand, counting down.
TTAAAAACTTATCTCTTTGCATTTCTCTTATCATTAGACGTGTGTCCGTTTTTGTACCATTATACCCACTGACTGACTAACTTTGAGTTCTTTTGCAATTTCCCGGGTAGAACAGCCTCTTTCAGTCATGGCCCGGATGCTCTTGATTATTTATTATTGTTAGGTATTTATTTGATTTTTGTTCACAAATTTGCACAATGTTTTTTTTTTTTTAAAAAAAACTAAAAAAAAAGCAAATAGATTGAAAAATAAGGGTAATTTTTTTATTTCTTTTCTTCAAATTCTTCATAAAATGGAGAGGTGCAAAATTGAGTACACAAGAGTTTGGTTTTTGGTTTTTTTCGATTTTTTTTCTTGATGCTTGATGCATTTTGTCACAAATTTTATATAATTTCATTGAGTACTAGATACTTTATTAATTTTATACTTATGAAACAAAAACTGCTCAAATTACAAACATGTACTCATTTGTGCACCTCACTGTATATAAAAATGTTAAATTGTCACTTACTTTCTATTGTTTATTTTATTTTAATATAGCAGACCACTTCCTTGACGGGTCCCTTTTCGAACCCATTCCGACCACTATGATTATAGACAACCAAAATGTTATTAAGAATCTATTGCTTAACGTCGATGAAAAATAATTTTGTTTTGTGTCTTCTTCCAGTATTTTATTATATTTTTATTATTGAATTTCAAATTACACAAAATTTTTATCAGTCTCTTCTTCTTGTTTACATTCAATGTGCATGGATTACTTACTTTATTTGAACAGCTATTCAACGAAGGAACAAAAAATTCAGGAGAGATTCACGATAGGATTTTTCACTACGAGGGGAATAAAAATTTCACGGGAACAATAATTACACATCTTATTCCTGATTTATATTGTGAGGCCAAATACAACAAAAACAAATTTCACCGTTTTGCAGTTTTTTTTTAACCGACTTCAAACAAGTAAAAGTGCTATATTCGGCCGTGCCGAATCTTCTATACCTTTCACCACGGTGATTTGATTTATACAGACATGTACAGCATTATCCATATTGTTGACTCTTTACTTAAATAAATTCGTATGAGAAAAAATCATTATTCATGAGTTAAAAAAATAGAAGACAAATGAAAACAAATTCCGTTTGCTACAATTGTCGCCGTGTTGTCAGCTACTTAATGATATTGAAGCCGACACCGACATCGTAAACTCTGACATTGTTGTAGAAATACTTATTTTGCTTTTATAAATTTAATTACTTTTTAAAATAATTATAAATATTTCCTCCAAAACTTTTTGTTTATATGTGAATTTGTAATTTACAATTTTGTGACATTTTCTATTGTTGAATAAAACAGAAATTAGCCTAAGTTGGCGACAGCCACAACGGTGGCCGTGTAGCCATATAGCTTTGCTGACTTCAAAATAATCGTTTTATTTTTGACAGTTTGTAGTCGGTATCCTGATGATGTCTATGTGTTTAATGCACCTAGGTTTTAAAACAGAGATATCATCTATTTAAAAATCAAACGCATTTAAAAAAATATGTTACTCTATATACACACATACATACATATGTATATTCTTAATATTAAATATATGTTATGTTACAGTCATGATTTTCATTTTCAAAAAAATATTGAAATTTTTGTTTTAATTTTTCGAAAATTGTGTGTAAAAATTTTTTGTAAAAATATTTTTTGTATATCTATATTAAGTTAGAATGGTCAGACTAAAGCAAAAAAAAAAATCCTTACAAAAAAAAAATTCCTCATATTGACACATGGGGGGTCCTTTTAATTGCTCCTATTTATCAGTGGGTACCGTGTGGGTCCATTGGCTACCTCTATGTGTATTGCTTTCTATTAAGGTCACTAATACAAATCAAAGCAGAAAAACCCTACCAATCTAAAAACAAACAAAAATCACCCCTCGCAGGGGGTTATTGATCCCCCGAGATCTGTATGCACTCCTTGCGATCTACCTGTCGCAGTCTAATATTTATTTGAGAAAAAAAGGCAAAACAGAATCATTAAAGCTGAAAAAAAATTAAAAAAAAAACTGAAAAAAAGTGAAAAAATATAGGTGGGCGTGGTTTTTGGCCCGCAGCCTCCAAAGGAATGATCCGATGTTGCTGAATTGCAAATGACATTACCAGACGGATAGACGGACAGACGGACATCGCTTAATCAACTTCTCTATGTATAAGGATCCAGAATATATATACTTTATGGGGTCGGAAATGAATATTGTAGAAATTACACACGGAATGACAAACTTATATATACCCTTTCCACCTGTGGTGAAGGGTATAAAAAGAAGGAGGTTATCAATTCGTCTGAATGTTGCTTTTTTATGTATGTAACCGCAGAACTCAGCCATTTCTGAACAGATTTTAAAACTTTTTTCTTTATTTGAAAGGTTATGCTTTCAGGTTGGTCCCATTTTAAAAACAGTTCATTATATTAAAAATTAAAGGGTGTCCCCATACAACATACATGTTTTTTACGTGTATTAAGAACCGTAAAGGGCACCAAATTAAAATTTTAAAAAATTGCGTGTCGCTATAGCTCCCAACAGCAGAAATTAATAAAAAAATAAATTTAAAATTTAAAGGGTGTCCCCATAGGTGACATAATTTGACCTATTTGGGCCTATCTTTTGAACCAATATAGACAAAAACTTGAAAATTTGACAGAATGTCGATTACTATGACCGGTATAATAAAATGTATAAATATTCAAAATTTTAAATTAAAGGTGCTCCAATAGTTCATTTAATTTGATGTATATGGCCATACTTTTGAACAGTTGTACACAGACCGCTGAAATTTACAAAGAGCTGGTATTGCTAAGTCTGCTATAACAAAAAGTATAAAATTTAAATTTGGAAATAAAAGGGTGTCCCAATAGTTAATGTAACTCTATGTATGTGGCTAAACTTTTTAACTGTTATAGACAGACAGCTGAAATTTTCAAGGAACCTGTATTCCAAAGTCCACTATAGCAAATATACAATTTGAATTCAGAAATTAAAGGGTGTCCCCATAAATTATGTAATATGATCTATATGGCCCTATCTCTTGAACCGTAAAACACAAACACTTGAATATTAGGCAGAATGACCACTACTTTCTCTGGTATAATAACAAGTATAAATATTTGGAATTATAATGTAAAGGGTGTCCCAATAGTTCATGTAATTTGGCCAAACTTTTGAACCGTAATAGACAGACAGTTTAAATTTACGAAGAATCTTTGTGACCACGTCCTTTATAACAACAGGTCTTTAATTTAAAATTGTAAATTAAAGGGTGTCCCAATATGAGATGTTATTTGATCTATGTGACCCTATCTTTGAAACCGTTATACACAGAGGCTTGAATGGTGTCCCGATAAAAGACGGATGCTGGTGAAAATAGCTTAACTTTTGAACAGTAATAGGGAGAGGCTTGACATTCACATAGTCTTTACTTCTTTTCCCTCTAATTTTGGCGCATATTTTATTTGGTTTAAATCTAAATCTTACAGATTACTTCTTACATTTTTAGTTTAGAATTGGCGCCCTCCTATCTGTTTTGAAGTCGGTTTTTTTTGCAAGAATTATTTTAAAATTTGTATTAGAATTAAATCCTTGTTTGGTGATGTTTTTCGTTTTATTTTCTAAATATTTGGCAATATTTAAACATAAATAATAACAAATTAATGTATACAAAAATATATTTTTTTTAAGAGTAATCATGTAACTGTTATGTAGTTCCCAATTTTTTTATAAATTAGTTTATTGAATTAAATTGAAAAGAAGAAAAGCCTTAAGTATTTACCAAAATATCCTGGAATTTACATCGGCAAAATTAGTGTGAAAAAAATATAATTTTGCTTAGACTTAGATTAGGCCCATTATTATAACTTGCCAATAACTAAAGTTGGGATTTTATCGTAGATATAATTAGCTCATTACTAAAACTTTCCTTTAAAGTAAATGTTAGTTAATTTTTTTTGTTACTTATAATAATGATTAACTACTTATCTCTTCGATAAAATCGTCACTTTGGCTATTGGCAAGTTGTACTTGAAACTACAATTATGCAACAATAAGCTTTAAGAATTTATCATATTTGTTTTATCAGTTATAGTTTTCGCTTCACCAAACATTTCATTTTGTGCCACTTATTTACCTTTTAAATAGAAAATAAAATTTTTCGTATTTATATGTATTTCCAAAAAAATCACTTAATTCTAAAAGTTTTTAATGAAGCATATAGACTTATACCAGTACATACCTTTAAACCAACATCTAAAGTTTCCATCACGCAATCATCAGGTGTTAACGGGTTTTTCCATTTGTTATTAATTTTATGATGATGTTTGTTCCCATCTTTATTTTTGTTCATACAATAATCAATTAATGAAGCATTTTTAGATGTGGGTTTTTCAGTTGACTGAAGTTGCTCCTGTGCTTTTTTATTTTGTTGCTGAAAAAGTAGTTGAGATAGAGAACGCGGCAATTCGGCATGAAAACTATTATCATTATTAGTTGCAGGACAAGTTTTAATGTTGGTGTTATTACAAATGCTGTAACAATTGGCAAGATTGATATCGGAATAGATGACATCTTCTTTACTACCTCCTGTACTATTGTTATTATTTTTATTACTACAAGACGATGAGCATTTAATAATGGTTATATATTTGTCTTCATCTTCATCGTTATCCTCAGAGTCAACACGGTCGTTATAAACTAGCATAGACTCATCGACGTCGCAATAATCGTTGCTGTTTTTATTGTTACTAATGCTATTTTTGCTGTTTGTGTTGTGGTGCTGTACATCATCAACTGCATCATTGCTCTTGTCATCGTTGTTAACAATCTGATGCTTTTGTATTTTTTTTGCAACTGTCCAATGGTCCAATGAATGTAAACAAATGTTTTCTTGAGTAAAGTCGTCTTGATAATTTTGCTGCTGTTGAAATTGTTCTTCTTGTTGTGGTTGGTCCGTCTTTTGGCTACCAATTGTACTGATGACAACAATGTCGCCATTATTTGGTGTACTCTTGACAGCATAGTACTCGCATAATTGATACCTTTGCTCTTCCTTAAGTGCAACATACTCAGAACTTTCGTTAAATTTACTAAAAATATGGCTGGCTGTTGCCAAATCTTTTTCAGATAATGCAATCGTTAAACTTGTAGGATTTTTCGATATACACTTGCCCATAGATTCTGCTCTTTATTATGATAGCTCTTCTTGTTTTTTTTTTCTACACACGACAAACTAATGATAATGTTAAAGGTGTCGCCCTTACAGGTAGTAGGTTAAAAGATATATATAACTAGACAATTTCCCATGTATGTTTATGTCTGTAAATTGCAATAAACTTTTATTTACTTGTTTGCTTAAGAACTGATTTGAGTTTATATATAGTGATTCACAGTAATACACATTGCGAAAAGAGAGCTAAAAAAATATAAAAATTATATTATGAAATGTGTAATAATTTATATTATTAATTAATAGGTCTGTTCCAGGTGCATAACAAAACAGTCCGAACTATTGAGAGTAAAAGCAAAATTACTCTCTGAATGTCACAAAGTTGCTGGAATACAAAAAACCACAATTGAACATCTGAAATACTTATGCTGCTTACTTTCTCAAACAAATTATATTTTAGTGATTTAAGACGCTTAAATTTAAAATAATTTAAAAGCAAAGTGAACGAAAATAAACTGAAAAAAGTAAAAGCCAGTTATTATTTATAAATTTTTGCAAAATGGAAAGCCAAGTAACTATTGCACGTTCTCCTGGAACCTTATTTGAAAATTTTGTATTTTGATTTTCAATAAATTTTAAATAAAATCTTTCTTCCCTTATTTAAATTTTTGTTTGATTTTTAAATGTAAACACAAACAGCTGATAATTTAATTCTACCCAAAGAAAAAGTTCTTACAACTTTGTACAGAAAATGAAAAATTTTTCTCTCAAAATTGCACAAAAATTGTTATTTGGAACGCTTTTGGACTGATTTGTGCCAGTTTGGACTGTTTTGTTATGCACCTGAAGCAGACCTAAAATTAGCTCAAAAATCATTCAATAACAGTAAACAGATCTGACATTAACCCTGCCTACAGAGTTACACACCGTACGAATGAGCCAAATTAATGGAAATAATTTATACCATGTTTCCACTAAAGCCTTTATTCGTTATTCGCTCTCTCATTCGTAATTCAACCTCCAATTACAAACCGAATTGCTTAATTCATCATACAAATTTTTGAGAGCGAATTATCTCATTTGTACGTAATTCAAGTTGAATTACCTTCTGAATTACGAACAAATCATTGTCATCTCTAATTTTTATCGAAAAGAAGAGAGACCAGAGTTGTCGGATATATTTTCAAATGTTTCCTCATAATTAGTGAAAAAAATCGCCAAATTATTTTTTTTTTTTGTTTTGGTATTATATTTATAATACTATAAATAATTTCAATAAAAACCATATTCATAATAAATAAAACTAACTTGAAAAATTGTTCTAAAATAAAATTCAAATACATTTTATTTAAATATTCAAATACATAAGAATTTACCAAAAGAAGCTGCTTAAAAAAAGTTTGATTGCATTTTCTTTAATTTCTAAATTATTAGGGCCTTTTTCATGAAAAATATTTTGGATTTATACAATGTTTATAAAACAAGTATTCATAGAAGATTTGTTTAATAAACCTTGGCCCTTATTATTTAAATTTTATACTTTGGTCTACATTCTAAACTAAAGTAGCTTTTTCTTTTTTGAAATCGTTCGATTTCTATCATTTTCCTTTATAATTACTTTTAACGCTAGCCCTTATACCCGAGTACAGGTGTGGCCATTGACACTTAAGGTCGTCTCGGATTTTTGTCCTTTTTTCGATTAGACGCTGTTTTAACAAGATACAGCAAAAATAAGATTTTCATATAAAAAATAGATTTTTTATGAAAAATATAGGTCGTCACGGATTTTTGTCCTTTTTTCGATTAGACGCTGTTTTAAGAAGATAAAGCAAAAATAAGATTTTCATATAAAAAATAGATTTTTTATGAAAAATATAGGTCGTCACAGATTTTTGTCCTTTTTTCGATTAGACGCTGTTTTAAGCAGATACAGCAAAAATAAGATTTTCATATAAAAAATAGATTTTTTATGAAAAATATAGGTCGTCACTATACTAATTACTATTCTGAGGATCTATGAGCTTCTTAAGTCGAGACCCCCAAGAACGTATACCCAAGTACAGATGTGGCCACTTATCATAATTGCAAGTTTTGCATACAAAGAAATTGATGGAATGTTGCACACATATTGGCCGTTTACATTCAGAGCACATGTTACGAGTGCTTCTTCTGTGTTCATCGTGAACATAACACAAATAGCAGGTTCCAACTTGGATTTTTTTCCTCGCTGGACCGCTGCTGCACTCGTTGAAGGTGTAGGATCAACTTTTTCATTTAAGGCCGTGTTTATATAGCTCGCTATGCCAAGTTTCGTGTTAAAGTTACGCATTACCTGAACACTGACTGACCTGCTTTCAATGAATGGCATATATAGCTCCTTGGCGAGCTGGCGAAGAAAACGTTTGCGGCTAAGCTTACTATATGGGATCTTTTTATTATTTTCAAAGTATATGATATACACTGATAATGCCATCAAATCCATCATACATATTAAAAAAAAGAGATAATGGCCAACGCTTAGTTTGTCTCTAAGTAGTTGGTCCATAATATCCACTCCTCCTTTTGTTTTATTGTAAAATTCAATGACTTCTCAATATATTAAATATATTAATATATTAAAAAACGCAATTTTATTAACATAAAAATTTTTTGCTTAAAAGTTATAACGAAAGATACGAAGACTTACTACTGGCCACACCTGTACTTGAGTATACGTCCACGTAATAAAAGTTGGGTATAAGGATTAGGGTTAATTTGAATCTATAAGAATGTTTAATCGCTTAATCATAATAAAATACGTTTAGTTGACAATACAGTTTTTTGTTTATTTATTAGCTAGCTGTGCCTGCCACTTCGTCAGCGTCCATGCAATATTTCGTTCGGATATGCTTTGAATGCAATCCACACCAAAGACCCTTACGTTTTTAGAACCGACTTAAGATATGCTATATATAAGTTTATAATTTCTTTACTATATAAAAAATTAAGTATGCATATCCGGTTAGTTCAACTGCGAACTTTTACTGCTTTTTCTCCACTTTTTCTTGGATATTTTTGCGGAAAAAAGGTAACCTATATTGGGATCAGGATACTTAGGTACCTCCTCACACAATTTTGTTAAAATCCATCCAGCAGTTTATACGTGATGCGAACGCAAAAGAAAATCAGACAGACAGACGGAAATAAGTTACTATTTTATAAAAAGTGATGATAAGTATATATTTAAACTGACACATTGCATTTACAATATGAGATTCAAACTATGAAGACGAAAAATAAAAAATAATTCTTACTAACTAGTAGAGCTTGTATTATTCTCAAGGAAGTACAATGTTCCAACCTTCAGACCACCTACATTAAATGGGGTAACACTAAATCTATCTGATAGCGCGAAATATTTAGGCATAATATTAGATAGTAAACTGAAAATGAATATTCAGGCTAGAGTGTCTAAAGCTATAACGGCAATATATGTATGTAAGAAAGCCATTGGCACGACTTGTGGAATGACCCCAAGGAATGTGAATTGGCTGCTTGAAGCAGTAATCAAACCAATATTATTTTATGGTGCAACTGTCTGGTGGAAAGCACTAGATATTAGGACAAACGTCTATATTATAGAAAGGGAGTTGCGAACTATGGCGATCCTTATAACTGGAGCCATCAAGTCAACACCAAGGAAGGCGCTTTTTGCAGTACTTAACTGGTTACCGGTAGATCTTCTAGCCAGGTATGTGGCACTAAGGACTGCTGTTAGACTAAATATTGTAGGTGCATGGAACCATAGATCATGGGGACATGCCAATCTTCTAGGAACAACGGATGTTATTCCTGAACTCTTAGACTACTGCACTCCGTCACCCTTCTTCACACGAAGATTCCACTTTGATTTGACGGAGGGATACTCTCTAACACCTCGAACTTTACTGTTTTACACAAATGGTTCCAACAGGGGAACCAGAGTGGGAGGTGGAGTCTATATAGAGGAGTTTGGGATCAGAATATGTTTCAGGCTTCCGAATGACTGCAATGTCATACACGCAGAAATATCTGCTATTAAAAAGGCGGCTAAAGTATCACAGAATATCAGACAGAGATATCTGGATTTGTACTGATAGTAAAGCCGCTATCATGTCCCTTATAGGTGTGTATAGCACATCAAATCTTGTCCTTGAATGCCGGATATCCTTAAATGAGATGGCGGATAATTCGACAGTCACCCTTAAATGGGTGAGGGGACATGGGACTAATCAAGGCAACTGTGCTGCAGATGAACTAGCCAAGAAGGGAACACTATTGCACGATGATGCCATAGAGACATCTATTATGGCATTCCCCTCTCGGCCTGTTTTCACCGTATTAACTTTGCCCTTCACGATATAGCTCAGACCAGATGGTCCAATGAGTCAAATTGCTCGATTGCAAGGACAATCTGGCCCTCGCTTGACCAAAAGAAAACGGTCTCAATATTTCGGCTGCAGAAAATGCAGTTACGCGACTTAATAGCAATAGACACTGACCATTGCTTATTTGGAACCCATGCAAGCAGGATGGGTATTCCTTATAATGACTTCTGCAGAAGTTGCCAGGATGAAGAAGTGGAGGAAACTATTGAACACCTTCTCTCTGTCATTGCCCTGCATTAGAACATTGTCGCCTACAATACTTGGGACGACGATGTTTTGAAAGCCTTTTTTGTGTTTCATCTCTGGAACCACTCAGGATTAACTTCTTTTTAAAGAACTGTGGTTGGTTTTCTAACCTTCTTCCAAATGAAGTGACATAGTTGCTCATCAATGCATGTCACGTCCAATAGAGCCTTCACAGCTAACAACTTCCCCGTCTATGACCTTCTACCCACTTCTGTCTCTAAACTTCTTTCTCAGTCTATAATGATCTTTATTCTCTATCTTTTCTGTCTATCTCTTCTCTTCTCTGCAGGTATCACAAAGGGACCAACATAATGGACCCAAGTGAGCTATCTTTATTCCACTTCTCTTTTCTACTCCTCTATAAGCTGCCTGCTTAACCTAACCTAACCTAAGTAGTCTTGCAACTTGCCCCACTATACACATCTGTATCAGTCCATGATATTATGTACATATGTAGCTATTTCTTTAATCCTTGTGTGCTTCAGACGAAAATGGTTTTCAGTAACTAATAAACTATTATTTTAAAAGATAATATCACAAACATATCCATATGTAAATACTTACAACTAAATACAATATAAGTTTCTTTTACGTAGTATGTATTTGTTTATCTACCAAAAAAAAAAAAAAAAAAACGAAATATCGAATTGTAAGAAATAAAAAATCAAACCGAAAAAGAAAATGTTATTCCTTTGAAGATTAAAAGACTATTGTTTAAATATTTTCTATTGTTCTGTAGTTGAGTGTTCATTCAGTTTTAATGGTTTGAATTTTAATATTGGCGCCTTACAAACATGCAGCTAAATATCTGTAAATGTATTTTATAGTTTTTAGCTACGAGTGTATCCATTAAATTGTTTGCTTGTGGTGGGTACTTGTTGTGGTAAATTGATAAGAAATATATATGTATGTGAACTTGCGCTTATAAATACATGTACATCTACGGATATAATGTTGGTATTACACTTTGTATTTAGTATCGGTTTATTGTTATTTGCCAAATTCTTGAGATTGTTCAATTTTGAATTAAATCCACTTGTACATAAATATAAAAGAAAATAAAAAAATTTTTATTGAATTGTTTTTGATTTAAAACGTTGATTACATATTTTTTAAATTTATTGAAAAAAAAAATTAAAACAAAAATGAAAATAAAATATATTTCAAAGTTTTATTACTCTCGTTTAAGTGGTTGATATATGCCTCTATGTAGGTATTGATATCCATATTAAGAATCATTTTATATGTTGAACTGCGTAATGATTAACTCTAAGTTTTTTTTTTAAGAATATAATTTCCCTCAATAGGTATCTCCTGAAGAATTAGTAGCTACTTAGCTACAGTACTACAAACACCATTGACAACAATCGTCGCCTGGTAGTCATCTAAATAATCATATTGAAGACGACAGCTACATTAAATTACTGAAATTGTCGTAAAAATAAATGTTTTACTTTTATAAAAATAAAATAACTTTTTTAAAAAATCACGTCAAAACAAATAAAATTATTTGCTCTTCGTACAACCATGAATGAATTTATAATTGTTTTAATTTTGGGAAATTCGCATAAATCGTCTTTATATAAACGTGTGTATTTTAATTTTGACAGGTTGTAGTCGGTAGCCAGCTGTCGTTTATGTGTTGACTATAAACACAAATTTAAAATTTTTGATAAATTTAGTTTTTTCTGGAATTAAAGATTTTTTCTTTAAATTAAAAGCCTGCTAAAATTTTTATTTTTGCTAAAATTTAATTGAAAATTCGTTCTTCAGTGAATTTAAATTTTGTTGTTGTTAAATTTTTTGAAAATGGTTAGTTTATTCTCTTAAAAGACTAAAAGGTTTCACTTTTAACACACAAAAAGAAATGAAGAAACATTTAAGAGACCTACTAGAATCACGAAGAATGTCATCCCTGGAAAAATATTTAAAAGATTTTAAGTATTATTCATTATCGTCCACAAGTACAATTTTTAACTCACAGTTGAGTTACCAATCTTCGATGGTGTAGCAAGGAAGTTTTTCGAAACATCAGTTTCAATTCAGAAGACAACCCAATACTACTAAGCAAACTCACAGATGTTTAAATATAGAAAAAAGATCTTAAATATTGAAAAGATTGTTTTGCTCTGCTAATTCAGATAATTAAAAACAATTTAAACCGAATAGGCGGCATTTTCTCAAACTTTTAATTTAATAATTTACTAAGGCTATTTGAAGTAAGAGTAATTGACCCAATTCGTTTCATAAGTCGAAAACCACAGAATATGACAAAAGGTTGATACACGGAATTTGAAGCATTAATGAACGCAAGAAAGTCTTGCACTCAAATTATAAATGAATCTCCAAGCAATATCACATCGCAACATATGAATTTAAGTCCGATGTAAATGATTCAAAAGCAAAGATTTTTAGTTCCATTTAAACTGAATCTTTAACCATTTTAAAGCCGATTTTTCACATGTAAAATGTGGCAAGCTGCATCATAATTTTGGAGGATTCACTATCAGTTTGACTTGCCTTTAATAAAATAAAAACCTTAGGCCCATTATTATAACTTGCCTTTAGCTAAAGTTAGAATTTTGTTGGAGCGATAAATAGTTTTTCGTTATTAAAAGTAAACTAAAAACCACTTTTAACTATCTCGTACTAAAAGGACAAGTTATATCAATGAACATTATCATCATTATTATAACGAAAAACTACTTATCGCTCCAACAAAATCCTAACTTTAGCTAAAGGCAAGTTATAATAATGGGCCTTAGTAATATAAACGAACATTTCGTCAAATCAACGAATAAATTAGTCACATTTACTTCTTTTAGGGATGTAAATTTAATTAATTCTATGGGTTGTTTTTCTTATAATGTTTTACTACTGTTTTAACTAATTTTTTGTTAATTTAACAGATTTTTTTTTAAATTGTTATAGGTTTTTTAAATTTATATTGAAATGTGTTTTTGACAAAAGTAATTCTGTTAATTTAAATAAAATTTGTTTATATAAATAAATCGTATATTGACTTGAATAAAGATTAAGTTGATTTAACTATTTTTATCGTTAAGGTTCTACTACTTTTTTTCGTTCATATTACCTACAAAACTTGGTTCAGTGTAGCTTGGACCGTAATAAACAGATATTTGAAATTACCCCCAGAGCACCCGTATAGTAGCTAAAGGGCTTTAACTTTTTACTCGCTCACAGTATGTATTAATATTGCTGCTACGAGAAGTATTATAATAAAACAGAAATTAAAGCGAGTGCCGGCAGAAGACGTGATTTTGACATGTATCCTTTAATCCATAATAGGCACATTTGAAATTTGCTCAAATCGTGGTATTCTAAAGCTAGTTTCGGACAAAATTTTTATCGTATGAAGTTTTAAGTTTTAAGAGCTCATATTAAATTAACTAAGTAAAGCAAAGCATTTGGAAGATATAACATAATGCAACTCTGAAATCAATATTTGAAAGTAGTTCTTTGCCATTCCTTCCTTTTTTAGGATTCTTTTACTATATTTCTTCTACTTTTTTTTAGCCTTTTTATAAATGTGTTTTGCAAATAATCGGTATTATTTATTGGAATAACTATGAACATAAGCATTCGTTAAAGAAACATAAAATTTGTATGTTGTTTCACACGAAAAAAAACGACAAAATATTACCAGTTGCTGCATGTAAAATTATTATGAATTGGTAGATTGGATTGTATTTTATATGGCAGCTTTGTTTTTCCGGACAAACTGTTCAAAATTAGTGAACCGTGCTGCGCAAAACTCTCAGTAAAAAAAAAATTTGTACCGAAAAAGTTTTGTTCGAAACAATTGGATGAATCCAGCTTAAATTCGTTAAAACAATAAGTATAAAAAAAAATTAAAAAAAATCTGGAGTGGCCTACACTCAACTTTACCATACCTCATGGAAACAGATATTTTTATGGATATATGTATGAATTACATAAAGAATATAAGTTCAACGTATATTTAAATTAAAAATAGTTATTTTCGGTTTAGGGTGGTAGAATACCCCCTTTCCCCCTCCCTATTATCCCCAAAAAATATTCAGCTCTTTATTTTCATATACCAAAACAACATACTGATATATCAAAACGGTTTGATATGTAGACGGTTTACAAAATTGCGGTGTCTGATAAACATACCAATGGCACACAGTGAATTTCATTTTGACCTATAGAGCCGTCACAAAAACTGTGTATGCCACAGACATCATCGCGAAAACAGTCAATATTAAGTCAGAGGACCTCAAAATGCACATCTATTCTTTTCACGATTACTATACTTTACCTATACTACGTGTGGTAAAGTAAAACTATATATATTTAGTTTTAAAATTTACACAGTGTGTGTATTACTGTGGTCGCTATAAAAAGCCATAAAAACATAAATTAAAAATACAGGGTGTCTCTATAAAAGTCGTGTCTTTGACGTATATTATCTATACTTTGATTTGAAAACTTTGTTTGAAAATTTATGCTTACAGATTGCTTTCTGTTAAAGAATTATATTTTAAAGTGTTACAAATATTTACCTAAGGTTTACATAGCTATAAAACATAAAAATGTAAATAAATTGATAAACTGATAAACTGATAGCATTACTTATACGCAAGTACCAAAGAGGTATAGAAGACAGAAAATAAACAAAAATTAAAACAAAAACACTTACACTTACACTCATTGCGTAAATGGACAAAACAAATCTGAGTAATCGTGTCAAAATACAATTCAAGAAAGAATATCCTCTTTGAAATTTAAACAACACATGTATGTAAACATTGAATGATAAAAAAGATAAAAGCCCTGGATTTTGTTAGTACTTAAGAAGTACAAACAAGGAACTTTACAGATAACAATGCATTCGTAGTTGTAAACGGACAGCTTTTGTTGAACTCTGCAATAGTTACATGCGTGTGTAAGTAGTTGTTGAAAATCTGAGTATAGGCACAGTAAGTGTAGTAATTTCGAAACAAAAATGAGCTGATTTCTTGTATTTCAATGATTGCTAAATGTTATAGACACATACGTGAACAAAAGACATTATGTGCTTTTATAAACAAGGCTTTGTCTTATGTGCACGAGAAAAAGGATATTTTTTTTACTTCTTTCAATGCCATTTTAAAGGTTTGTGTATGTTTCTTACCTCCTTTTTCATTTATTTCGTTTAATGGGTTTGTGGCCTGCAACAAAAACGCGGACTTAAGGTGGTTCATAATAAAGAGTGCTCTTCAGATGCATTATCAGTAATTAAGCTTTATTCACCTTAGTAGGACAAAGTAAATTCTGAACTGTGTTGTATACACCCCAATCACGAATAATTCTTCCCATGAAAAACTCCCAAATTTTTCTATCGTGAATGATTTCTACCGTAAAATACAAGTAAATTGTTATTGGAATCATTCACGATAGAAAAATTTCGGAGTTTTTTCATGGGAATAATTATTCGTGTTGTACCTTAATTAAAAATTTTACTTTTATTAACATTATTACCATTAACAAATTGTATTTTTTTACTTAAATAGCAAAAGATGGTTGGTTCGCCTTTTGTTATTTAAGTAAAATTTTCATTTATAAAAAATAGCGTAATAAATCCATTTGTTTACAGTCAGTAAGGATATCGTTCGCTAATGAAAATTGTGTTGTACGCAAAAAGTGCAGTTACCGGGAACGAGTTCAGTAATCTCAATAAAATACCATTTCAAATTGCGCAGACCTTCAAACAAGGATCAGAATATTTCATTTATGAACATGCTAAAATATATTTATTTTTCACGCCCATAAAAGAAACAACAAAAAAATTTCTGCCTATGTTCATTCATGAATGAGTGTACCTATTGTTTTTTTTTTTGTTTTTGTAATATTCATACATGGATAGTGATAAATTAGCTTCTTCTCTTTAATGTTCTTTTTCATAAATGTACATGTTCATTTATGAAATTTGAACATTTATACAATTCCTCTTAAATGAACATAAAAGAATTATCTGCCTACAATCGCACATGCGAAAGAAAGAAATAAAGAAAGCAGATACACACTACAAAAAATGTGCGTGCATTTATGTATGTATGCGAATGGTTAGCGCACATTTTTCTACGATTTTTTCATTTATGTAAAATTATCAAAATTGTAAATACTAAACGTGAGCATATAACGTCTTTTTAGACTAACTTCATAATGTTCAATAATGAATTGGTCTCTTTTTTCTTGCACTTGATTTCATGTGTATACAAATATTGTTGTGCTCTGAAATAAAAACATACAATAGCATTTGCTCTTCTTCCAACCAATGCAATATTTGTTGTTGTTTGAAATAAAATTTCAGTAGTGCATATTTTGTTTCAATAGTGTCTCTTGATATGAAATACTGTTATAGCAGAGAACATGTATGTAAATGTATGCTGTTAAAAGCAAGGGTTTGTACTTTCTATTTTAGTTATTTTATATTAATTTGCGCGTTGAGTGGTTGAAAATATAAAACTGTAGTAGATTGAATTTTAAAAATAAGAAAAATCTAATTTAATTTTTTCTTTCAAAAATCAGAGATTTTACTCTCTAGATAATTTAAGTAAAATGAACTAGTGAACAATATGAAATGTTCAGCATATTTATTGCACTTGATAAAACTGTCCGGTCAAATCAGGTGCACTGATTTTTGCACTGTTTGCTCTCTTGTTCTCTGTATTTACTGTTTAGTAATATTCGACTACACATACGATCAATATTTGCGTTTCAAAAACATGCAATACTGTCCACTTTTTAACATCTTGCGCTCACCTTTAGTAAATACTCAAATATGAACACTTGCGTGAGCAACAAAATTTTTTCTCATTTATTAACTTTTGAACAGAAAAAGAAAAAATAAATCATCGCATTCATAAATGAAATAAAGAAAGCAGATACACATTACACATACATATTACAAAAAATATGCGTGAATTTATGTATGTATGCGAATGGTTAGCGCACATTTTTCTACGATTTTTTCATTTATGTAAAATTATCAAAATTGTAAAAACTCAAATATAAACACTTGCGTGAGCAACAAAGTTTTTTCTCATTTATTCACTTTTGAACAGAAGAAGAAAAAATAAATTATCGCATTCATAAATGAAAAAACACAAACTATTTTGTAGTCTTTCACACATGTATGAGAAGATGCAGCTAAAAAATAAAATCTACACATTCATACATGAATGAACAGTGGGTGAACATTTCGGTATTTTGTCTTCAAGCTACTTAATAGAGTTGAATAGCCACTTATAAGCTTCTTCGCCCTCTTCTACTTGCGTTTTAGTAGCCCCAAAACAAACTTTGTTGCAACTGCCTATACAAGATTTTTGTATTCTATTTTTGCCGGATGTAGTTGCTATAAATAGTAAGAAGATCAAACCGGAGTGAAGTATTCTCTTATACTGTTTATCTTACAGTGTGCGATGTTTCCATCATCAACATCGCACTGTGGAAGGTATATGAATGACATTTTTGTTCATTCACCTTTATTTTCTATTGTGGTAAAACATTAATTTTACACCCATTATTATAACTTGCCAAAGTAAGCTCAAAATAACCATTAACTATTACGTACTATAAAGCAGTGCTCGAAAATCTACCTCATATAATGTAGTGTTTGAGTAGCTACGTAATGTTTGTTACTTGCGTTAAAAAATCGTTATGTGTTGTATTCGGGTTGTGTAAAAATACACAAACGCAAAAAATAGATATCGTTTCTTTGTGTATGTACATTACACAAAATAATGTTCAGTTTATTTTCGAACACTGCTTTAAAGGCAAGCTGTAGCAACGAACCTTACCCTTGTAATTATAACGAACAACTACTTATTTATCTTTGATATAATTGACCTTAATGTATTTGATTATTGAAAATATTTGTAAACTTTATTACATTTTGGGATTTTCACCAGAGGGATTTGGGATTTGGGATTTTCACTTGGGAGTGACCAGTAACGATTCCTCTGTTTGAATGTCCAAGCAGCTCACTACTTCCGGTCCCAGACCAAGTATATCCCGGGCAATGGCTTTTCAGATTCATCTGAAAGCTAGCTAGAGTAAGAAGGCGCGCAGTCATGTAGCCTGCAACCCACATGCAGCACACCTTAACGTCTCAGGCAAGTAGGTAAAGTAGGTGAACATTTGCTGAAGCATGACTGCAACGAGGGATTAGACACATAGATAGCATTCCTATCACCAATCTAAGAAAGGAGACACAGCAACCTACTTTTCTGAAATATTATTTGCTAACGAATCGTACTTGGCGCCCTATGCTCCAATGGGAGTTAGAGGAATAAATATTCTCGTATATGTATATTATTACAAAAAGTAAAAAAAAATATTCAAAAATACCGAAAAGATAAAAATAAAATATCAACCATGACTACCAAAAGCCGCTGACTTTTTTCATAGCGCTTGCGAAGCACACAAAAGTAGAAAGTAAACCTATGCATCTAAATCATTCTACCCTTTGTGCTGAGTAACTTTTCACATATAATTACACTGATTCCACTTTTTTGACAGACGCTTAAAATGCGTGAACGCTGTGAACGCGTGGTGTGGACTTTCAGCCTAAGAATTTTCATAAGTTACCTGGCTTTCAAACCAAACACGGCCAGATTGACATCGCAAAATCCACTTTCCTATCTATAAGGATCCAATGAATATATACTTTTTGGGATCGGAAGCGAATTAAAATGAAGAGTATACATATGTATAAGTTTGCATAAAAGATAAAAAAAAATTAACATTTACCACAGCAAACAGTTGACAAATTGCATTGCTTAATTTTGAAGCCACCTTATTCACAACACAAAGTTTTTCTAGTGAATAAAAAACGTATTGAAAATGAAGAATGTTAAGATATTTATGAGCTGCTATTCACATTTGTAAATGTTGTTGTATGTTTGCGTTCAAATGTGTGATTTTGGTGTCAATAATTTTGAATTCTCTAAGCTTTATATGTTATTTTGTTCTTAGTTTCTAAAAGTAAATGTGTTTACACAGCAACAGTCTGAAAGGCATAAAAGGACAAGCAACATACTTCTACGAGAATACATTTTTTTGTGTGGGTTATAAGGATGATGGCTGGTTGTGGTTGTTTACTTACTTGGTGCCAAAGGCGTACACTTCAATTTAACGTTTTCATCGAAGCGTGCATACAAGCGTAAAAGCGTACAGTGTATGTATTAGAAGTGTGTGTTGGTTTGATGGTTACCAAGTTTATATACAATTATTTTTTAGTCTGCATAGATGTGTGTGGTAAATGTATAAAAAATTAAAAATCCTTTGGGTATTATGTTTGTCAGTTTAAGTGAGTGCTGCGATGCAAAAAAATAAAAAACAAAAAATAATAAAAAATATGTATGTATGTGGTACATTTCATACACAATATTTGCGTGTGTATGTGTGAATATAGAAAACATAAATGTTGATGGCTTTTCAATTAGGTTTTATGACTTTTCTTTTATTTAACGTAATGGATATACAGGACCTTATAAAAATAAAATGCTCATACGAGGTGTAACGAAAATTTAATATTTCTTAAATCTCTATTAATTATTTTGACGCCCTTAAAGTATTTTCCCTTTTATATAATATAGGAGAGTGGATCTAGGGAAAGAATATCTGGAGCATACATAGAGCAACTATTGATGTTTAGTAAAAGAAAAACTTACCGAGAACACCCAGGCATGTACGCTCTTTTTGATGGCGAATTTTAACATTAAATCAATTTTCCGTTATTTTTCGAACAAATATATATGTATTTAAAGGATTTTGCATGTTGATTTTTTATAATGATTAGGATGACCATAATGTTAAAAAGCTTAAAAATTAAAAGAACTCAGATCAACGCACCTTCCTTCCTCTGTTATGATTACCTTAATTGCTTGTTACAGGCATTCTTTTTTCAGACGGATTGAGAGACCCTTTTTGTATATTTTGTGGGGTACTTTTAAAATTGCTCTCCTGACATAACACATTATGCCTTTTATACTAATGAAAATTATGGAAAACTTTTTGAAATAAAAAGAGCGAACACTATTTGTTTTTGTGTCACGATATGCTTGTTAAAACTCACGGTAGGCAACTGATACTGTTCATAATACCAGCATTACATAAACCTATTAATGCTGGTATGTATTATTATTAAAGTGAATATCCATTTCAATTCAGATATTTAAATATTTTTTTTCACGGGTACTTAAATATCGTTTCGCTGAATACTGGCTAAATAGTACCGGTATGAAGCGAAACCTTTGTTCTAAATTAATAAAAGGAAATGTCTGTTCAGATTTTTTGATAAGCAATATTTCTTTTAATGTTCCACGCGCTATTTTTATCCATTCAGAGCAAATTATGCTCTGTTGTTCAATGTTATCTAATTTTATATTTAAATAACTAAATTTACGTATTATGTACTAGCATTATTTACTGTTTTAATGTCTGTAAGGATCTTGAATCCATAGACTCAAATAAATAAATAAATCAATCAATTTTTGCGATGAATTGCAACATGTCTGAACCACAAAGATTTCCATCCCTGGCATATATCTATAGTTGCTGACATCTAAGGGGCACTGTGATCATCAACGGAGTTCTTAATAACATTTTCTCGTTAAGAATTTTATTGCTTTTGAACATAAATATTATAAATTAATTTCATAAATTTTTGTTTATACTAAATATGAATTACTTTATAAATAGTATCAAGGTGAATCTATATAAGGTGGCATCGCCGCGACAACAAATACAACACCATTAAACACCCAAATGCATTTTGTTGTTGTTAAATGTACGGCAGACGCCAAAAGCACGAAATTAAATATTATATCCAACAACTAAAAACACTTCTTCTTTACCTTTTCTGATGGTATTTTTGAATTTTGAGATATTTTTTTGCAATAATCGAAATTTTATTTCTGTTTTTTTTCAAGTTTTAAAAAAAAAATAAATGAATTTTTGACAATTGTTTGTTTTGCACACAAAAAAAATTTACTTTGCCATGCCAACACCTAGAAAAATGACTTCGCCATGAATAGTATGATTTTTTTAATTATTTTTTTTGAAAATAAAATAAAAATTACTTGAAGAAAAATATAAATATTATTTTGTCTATATCCGTAAAAGGTAAGAGACTTTTGAGATAATATTTCTTCTGAAGTACGAATATTAATCGATAATTTTGCATTTCAAAAACAATTAAAATTGAACATGGGCATGAACATACTACATGCAAGGAATCCACGTTATATGAGGAATTCTGAAGCACACTTCAACTCACACTCAGACACTTGGCAGTATTCAGTTTATCTATTAGGATAAACTACAAACTATTAAGAAGATATGTTAATATATTTTAGGATAATATTTCATAAGTATACGTTATGTATAATTCCTTATGTATAATTCATATTTTTTATTACGATGTTCATAAACTGAATGAAAAAAGTTTGGGGAAAAACGTCATAATTGATTATTATGAAAAATTATCATGAAAAATTATTAAAAAAAAAATCCGAAGGAAAATTAAAAATAATAAAATATAAAATATTATTTTTATTTTTATTATTAAAAAACCTTAAGCAGCACTAAATCCACTGATGTAAATTAGAAAGGTCAACTATACCAAAACACTACATTTATGAAAAAATTCATGGGATGTACATAATATGTATGTATGTACATACATATGTATGTATATACAGTGGATCAATAAAGTCTAGGCACAACATGATTTTTAAAAGTGTTTCGCCAGTAACTTTGCATCTGCATAACTTGATAAAATTATTTTCATGCTATTTTCAAGATTGATAGGTTTATTGACCATTTAACATGAAAAATAATTCATATCTTATTATTTCTAATATATACTGGCTTTTAAACTAAAAAATAAGGCAAGTCTATGTAAAAAAAGTTTAGGCACACATGTGAAAATTTTTAGAATATTCGGGGTTTTTGCATGTCTAGTATTTGGTTGAACCTCCTTTAGCTTGGATAATTGCTTCTAAACGTCTACTCATACTTCTTACTAGGTTAGATGTTTCATCAGGAGTAATTTTTTCCCATTCTAAGCGAAGTGCCGCTTTAATTGATTCTTAGGATGTAATATGATGTTTCCGTATTTTTTTCTCTAGTAAGTGCCAAATATGCTCTATAGGATTCGTGTCTGGCGATTTCGGAGGGGTTTTTAACTATTTGCATTGGTATATGAGCCATTCCTGCACAAGATATGAAGAATGTTTTGGGTCATTATCTTGTTGGAACAAGAATTTCCCATTTAAGCCCAGCTTCGCAACACTTGGAGATAAATTTTCTTTTAAAATATTTAAATAAGCGTGCTTGTCCATTTTGTCGTCTATAAAGACAAGATTTTCCACTCCAGATGCCGCCATACATCCCCAAACCATAACATTGCCACCACCGTGCTTCACAGTCTTAATAATATTATTTTCTTGAAGCTCTTTGTTTGCTTTTCGCCAAATTTTTTGTGGACCATCTGAACCGAAAATGTTAAACTTTGATCTATCACTAAATATCACACTGTTCCAGAAGGCTTCAGGGTGATTAATGTGGGGTTTTGCTAAATCTAACCACTTTTTCTTGTTTATGTCTGAAAGACAAGGTTTGCGACGGGGAACTCTTCGATGATATCCAGCTCTGTGCAGCGTATTTCTTAATGTTTGTGGATTAAGGTCTTCACCAAAACTTTTCTTCATTTCCCGACACAATTCTACAGCTGAAATCTTTGGATTTTGAGCCACTGCAGCAACAATGATACGCTCCTGACGAGATGTAAATTTTTTTGGACGTCCTCTTCTCCTCTCACGCTCTAACTTGTTGGTTTTTTCATAATGTTTTATGATGTTTCTTACACTGGTATAGGGCCTCTGTACAATCACACCAATTTCGCGATAGGATTTTCCCTGTGCATAAAGATTTATTATAAATTTACGGACATCTACGGAAATTTCTGAACGATTGCTCATTTTGCTGTTTTCGTCACGAATTAAATACCAAGAATATTTTTTACATTTAAAACTCTCGCTTACTGAGGATTTAACATGTGCATAAACATGAGTTGAAATAAAAAAGTGAAAATTTACCGTTATACAAGGGATTAAAGGGCATTAATGCAGTACGTGCCTAAACTTTTTTTAGATAGACATAGCTTGTTTTTTAGTTTTTAAAGCGTTGTATATTAGAAACAATAAGATATAAATTATTTTTTGTTTTAAATGGTCAATATAACTCTCAATCTTTAAAACGATATCAAAATTATTTTATTAAGTGAACCAGATGCAAAGTTATTAACAATACACTCTTGAAAATCATGATGTGCCTAAACTTTATTGATCCACTGTACATATGTATGTAGGTATTATTTTTTTCGTTCCTTAGTGATTTCCGGTATCCGACTGGGACTTTATGAATACCTTATTTTAATTGAGTCTCGTGCTGTCATCACAGAGTCTATAGTAATTACTATTATTTGCTTATGGTTAAGGTCTTCACAGCATCTCCATTTAATAAGCGTCTTCTTTGTAGCCTTTTTATGTTAGCATTTTTCCAAGCACAATCTGCAAGTATCGTCTTACCGCGATTTTTAACTTAGCCAGATAATATTTAAGAGTCCGTGAAGTGTACTAACGCAGTTAACTATTTGCAGGCACCTAGACTATATCCACGCTCCTTCTTGGTCTTCCTGCTAACTTGTAATGAAAAAATGTCAGAGTATTTGGTGGGAATCAAACCCACAACTCCTGACTGATAGACTTGCACACCACCTACAAGCCCACCAGGGCTTTAAATTTAAACAGGGGATATTTAAATAAGTTCAAATTAATGAGATAGATGTATCTATTCTATTTAATGAGGTATAAAAATTATTTTTTTTTCTCTTAGTCGAAGTCGTGTATTTGGGTAAAGATATGTATGTAAACTTAAATCTTTAAATACATTATTTCTGCAAGATATTTGCTTGTAAGTAAACAAGACAACAAATAGATTAATATTTTGCTGAAAATTAAAAAAATATATTAAAAAATAATAAATACCATGGTATATACGCCGGTATTTCAAATACTGATATAATGAAAATATTATACCTATAACGAAACCGATATTCGTTGGGATTGGCAAGTCTTATTATTTTTACAATTAAGAAAACGTTTTAAATATAATCTGGTTACCCTAACAATAATAACATGAAAATTGTAGGCATTTTTTTTGGCACAACAATATGATTGTGTGAATTTTTAAATCCCAAAATGCCTTTATAGACAATTAAGTTTAATTTCAAAAGTAGTCATCCCAAACGCACACAAAAGTTAAATGTTGATTATAGTTTTTTTATTATGTATCAAATGAACCATTAGAGAATTGGGTTCAAAGTGTTTAGCGGTACCTAAGAACAAAAGAAATTAAATTGTTAACACAAAAAAGTAATTCTTTGAAATATTGCAGAAGATCCATATGTTTAATGATTAAACCCATCGTTTTTAAACAATGTTGCCCATGTGAAAATTTAGCGTTTAACATTTCTAGAGCTCAGTTCTGAGTCTGTTCTAATCTGAGTGCTAGTTATTATTAAGTTTTATATGTATGTGTATGCCTTCATCCATATTTCAAATTCGGTGTTTTCATACACTTTTGTCCTTTCCAAACGTTCTTCGCCATACAACTTATCGCTCATCATTTTATTTATACTTATGTACATACAGTGGCACAGAAAACTTTACATACCCCTGTATAAATATTTCAATTCTCTAAAGCCCGAGAAACATTTTTTAAAAATAAATTTATATTAAACGACATTATAGGAGTAAAAAATATAAACGTAATAATAATTGTAAATAAGATAGCATATTTAACAAAAACAGCAAAAATCCTATTTTTGGGTACAGAAAAATCTACATACCAGTGTTGGGATCTGACAATGTTTAAATTGTACCGTCCCAGTGATAAAATTGTACCAACTCAGCATCAATTGTACCAACATTTGACATTAAGAACAAAACAAGCAAAACATAGATACAGTAGCTCAACACTTAAATATGCTAATTAAAACTTTACTACTAGGATATTTTAAAGTGATTATGTATGGGAAGATAAGGAAACAATTTCGAAGTGATGCCGACACACAGACGAAATCCTTGCTGGGGGAAAAGGGTAATGGGAAAATGGATAAGCTGTTATGTATGAGTAAGTCTAAAATGACAATATATGTAGGTTTTGTGGTGAACCACTGGAATTTTAACTTGTTCAATTTATTATTTATGTACTCAATATATTAAATATTTATTTTAAAATTTATAGTTTTTTTAGAATTGTTTGTCAAATAGAAATAAAATATTTTCATTATTCATATTTTCTTTAAAACGAAAACAACTCGTGTCTTTTATTTAATAAATATTACAAAAAGTACATTATTACTTTATTGGTGACCCCGACGCAAGCAAATATGAAAACTACCGCAGATTTAAATAACGAGGAAATTTTATTTATTTTGAGAAAATGGAACCTTCCCGTAAGCGGTCGTAAAGCTGAAAAAATACTTCGAATTGAAACACACGTAATGGAAGTTTTTCATGTTGATGATCCTAGACGTTATGATTTTTCAATTGAATTAGCAGATATGGAAAGCACATCATCATCATCTGCTCCAAATCCTGAAAACATTGGAATTGTGGAAAAAATGGAACAATTTTTGGTATCGATTGAATCCCGGTTTAATTTGTTTTTAGAAACAGCTACATCATCTTCAAGTTTACCAGTAGATAATACCACAAATATTCGAGAGTCATTACAAGCTGCTGACTGTGAGTATAAAAGAGCAAATTCTTTGGTTCTATCACAATTTTGGACGCAAAATCCAGATTTATGGTTTTTAACTGCAGAAGAGAAATTCAAAAATTTTTCAATAGTTTCTGATAACATTAAATACACCAAGGTTCTAGATTCGCTGGATTTAGTTATCATAGAAAAAATTTCTAGCATCATTAAAACCCCACCGCACAGTGATAAATACAACTTCCTGAAATACAAACTTCTTAGCTTATATGCAGAGTCACAAGAATCTAAGATAAATCGTTTGTTTGATGAACATTATCTCGGAAATAAAAAGCCCAGTTGCCTTTTTAATGAAATGAAAGAACTAGGTTGTAATCAAGTAACAGATGAGGTTCTTTTTACACTTTGGTTAAAAAAACTTCCACATGAGCTAGAACAGAATTTAAGAGGGTTATGTAAAATTACAACATTAGAAAAATTGTTGGATATTGCTGACGATATAGTAGCTTCCCAAAAGAATAGTGTTTCAGGTGTAAGCAGCGTGGATAGTTATTCTTCTCTCTTTGAGAACATTGATAGCAAATTGGACAAACTTATCCAACTGTTAACTCCAGCAGCTTCATCTAATAAGAAAAAATTTAGAAGTCCTTCTCCTAGCACGAATAGAAACAATAAGTTATGTTTCTACCACCAGCGCTTCAAGGAGAAAGCAACACGATGTATTCCTCCATGTAATTATGATTCCCAGATCTACTCGGAAAACTCAGAAGCCAATCACTAGAGACGACGAGTGATGTTAGAGCTGTTGTACTAAGTCGTCGATTATTTATAAGAGATCCCGTTTCAAAACTAAAATTTTTAATTGATTCAGGTGCTGACGTATCAATTTTACCTAACAATTACAAAAACGCAATTCCATCTAAAAGAGTTTTATATGCTGCAAATGGTTCTATTATCAATACCTATGGTGAAAAGACTCTACAATTCACTTTAAACTTAAAAAGAGTTTTTAAATGGAAATTTATTATTGCGAGTGTTGATGTTCCTATTCTGGGCAACGATTTTATTGAACACTTTGGCCTTTTAATAGATATACGAAATCAAAAATTAATTGATACCCGTAAAAATTGTTTTTCAAAATACCTTGTTCAGAATTCGCCCATTAGATCTATCAGAACTTTTAACACTGAAGACAAGTTCTACAATCTTTTAAAAGAGTTTCCTGCTATAACTAGGGATTTTAATACAACGTTTGTAGAACAATCGCCTGTCAAACATCATATCGTTACAAATTGTCATCCACTCAGTTGTAAAGTTAGACGATTAGATCCAGTAAAATTACAACAGGCTAAAGATGAATTTGATCTTTTACTTCAACTTGGCATAATACGTCGTTCGAAAAGTCCTTGGGCAAGTGCCTTACATATGGTTAAAAAACCTGATGGAACATGGCGCGCCTGTGGTGATTACAGGCGTTTAAATAAACATACAATATTTGATAAATACCCTATTCCCAATATTAAAGATTTTCAGAATATTTTATATAAAAAGAGTTATTTTTCTAAAATAGACCTAGTTAAAGCTTTTCACCAAATTCCTATGGCTGAAGCTGATATTGAAAAAACAGCATTAATAACTCCTTTTGGTTTGTTTGAGTATTTACGCATGCCATTTGGATTAAAAAATGCTGCTCAGACTTGCCAACGTTTTATACACGAAGTCGTTGAAGGATTAAATTTTGTTTTCCCTTACATAGATGATTTCCTAATTGCATCAACTTCAGAAGAAGAACATTTAGAGCATCTACGAATATTGTTTCAACGTCTTAATGAGTACGGCATCGTTATAAATCCAAGTAAATGCGAGTTTGGAAAGAAGAAAATAGTTTTTCTTGGATACTTAATTACTTCAAATGGTATAAAACCATCACCTGCGAAAATTGAATCAATTCTTAAGTATCCAAAACCAGAAAATATAACATCCTTACGAAGATTTCTAGGAATGATAAACTATTATCGATCATCTATTCCTCATATTGCTGAACTACAAGCTCCTTTAAATGAGTTTCAAAAGTGTAATCCAAAAAAAAATCAAAAATTAGTATGGACAGACGCCCAATCTGATTCCTTTAAAAAATTAAAAAAATCCCTGGTTGATTGTACTCTACTTGTTCATCCATCTTTATCAGCACAACTTTCTTTATATGTTGACGCTTCTAATACATGCATTGGTGCCGTTTTACAACAATTGGATGTGGATTCAAAAAAGCAATTGCCACTTTCATTCTTTTCTAAGAAACTCTCTAAAGCGCAAACAAAATATAGTGCTTATGATAGAGAGCTACTCGCGATTTATGAAAGTATAAGACATTTTCGTTGTTTGATAGAGGGCCGCAATTTTAAAATTTTTACTGATCATAAACCTCTTATTTATTCATTCAGCAAAAAAATTGACTCCTGTACACCAAGACAGTTTAGATACCTAGATTTTATCAGTCAATTTTCTACAGATATACACTACATTGCTGGTAAAGAAAATGTAGTTGCTGATGCCTTATCGCGGATATCGACAATTATTTTACCATCAACCATATCACCAGAGCAAATCAAGAAATGTCAAGATTGTGATGAAGAATTGGCAGAATTACTTACAAAACCAACGGTACTCAATTTAGTGCAGATGGAAGTCCCCAACACATCAATCAAAATTTATTGTGACAACTCTCATGACTTATTACGTCCTTACATTCCTAAACCCTTACGTGAGCTGATTTTTAATAACTTTCACGGTTTATCACACCCTGGCATTAAAGGGACCGTTAAAATGATAACAAAAAGATTTGTTTGGCCTGGCGTGAATAAAGATATCCAGGTGTGGACCAAAAATTGTTTAGATTGTCAAAAATCAAAAGTAACGAGATATATGAAAAGTCCAGTTGGATGTTATAAAAGCCCAGATGCACGATTTGAACATGTAAATATAGACATTGTTGGGCCATTGCCTCCATGCAACGGATTTCAATATTGTCTAACTTGTATAGATAGATTTAGCAGATGGCCTGAAATTTTTTATTTGAGAGATATTAAAGCAGAAACTATAGCCAAAGCTTTCTATGAGCAGTGGATTTGCAGATTTGGAGTACCTTTACGAATAACTACCGATCAAGGCCGTCAGTTTGAATCGGAGTTATTTAATGAATTATCAAAATTCCTCGGAGCAGAACACATTAGAACTACAGCTTATCATCCCAGTTCTAATGGCTTAATCGAGAGATTCCACAGAACACTTAAATCAGCTATCAAATGCCACAGAAATCAAAATTGGACTGATTCTATACCAACAATTCTTCTCGGTTTAAGATCAACAATCAAAGAGGATATTGGCTTATGTAGTTTATGGGACTGGAATTCGTTTACCATCTGAAATTTTCAACAAATCATTCAGTGAAAACTCTCATTCAGATTTTGTTAAAAGACTTCGCCAAAATTTTTCAAATATTAAAGCAGTTCCAGGGACAAATCATAGCAAAGATAACACCTTTATATTTAAGGACTTGCAAACATGCACTCATGTTTTTGTGAAAGTTAATGGTGTTAAAACTCCACTTCAAGCACCTTTTTCTGGCCCTTACGCGGTTATTAAAAAATACAAGAAATTCTTTAAAATTTACGTTAACGGAAAAGAGCAAACCATTTCTATAGACAGACTTAAGCCCGCATATGTGGCTAATGAAAATTTAAATATTAAGAGAGTTCGTTTTCAAACAAGTGTTTGATTCTTTGTAAAGGGGGTAATGTGGTGAACCACTGGAATTTTAACTTGTTCAATTTATTATTTATGTACTCAATATATTAAATATTTATTTTAAAATTTATAGTTTTTTTAGAATTGTTTGTCAAATAGAAATAAAATATTTTCATTATTCATATTTTCTTTAAAACGAAAACAACTCGTGTCTTTTATTTAATAAATATTACAAAAAGTACATTATTACTTTAGTTTTATAAGAGGACATAACGATCTCAGATATTTCTTAACAAAGATTCGACTTTGCGATATTGATATTTCCAGGTGGTGTGTCGAAGAAAAAGAAAATACATTCCACTATCATTGTGAAAGCCCTGCACTATCACACAGACACAATAAATGTTTGTTTTTTTTTTTCTTTCAGAATATTGAGGACATAAGGGTGTTTGCTTACTGATTGTCAAATTTGCGAGGCTCACTGGACTACTTAGAGGGACTGATTAGAACAGAGCTATAGACACCGGAAAATATCAGAGGAGTCACTATAGATCAATAACGTTCTTGTCAATCATGTTTGATCCTCTCTAACCTAACTTAAGCTAACCTAACCTTTACACTGTACACTGTTAGGATCTGGCTACACTACAATTGCAATCAAGTGCTTGAAACTTCAATAAAGTCACCAGATCTTCATCCGATTAAGTATGAATGTAGATATTTAGAAGAACAAAAAGACCTTACGATTTCTCACCAGAAAGAATGAAAAAATATATTAGCCGAATAATGCCGGAAACTGATTAAGGCGATGCAAAAACCTAACTAAATTACATATTACTTATACATAATAGGTTTAGCAGAGTAAATAATAAAAATCCTGAATATAAATCAAGAATGTTGCAATTTGGACAGGGTTGGAGAACTCTGAAGTTTTCTAATTTTTCTAATATAAAAAAAATTTTTTTGATTAAATAAAAAATTTATTGAATAAATTTTATATGAAATTGTACCAAAAAAGCTTTAAGTGTACCAGTGTACCACTGATGTGTCAATTGTACCAAATTTGGTACAATTGTACCACAAATCCCAACACTGCTACATACTGAAATGCTAGTATTATCAATCATGCAAAATAAATAGTGTAACCAACTTTTGTTTAGCTTTTAAGAAATTCATAGTTACTATTTTAATCTTATTTTCTATTAATATTTTTATCAAAATGGTTAATAAAATTGATAATATGAGGATATATATTCCAAAGCATTCAAGACATTTTGTTTTACTTGAAGCATATTTAACATATTTTTAACATATATTTTTTTTTCTAAAAAAGCTTCAAGTCAACCAAAAAAATATTTTTGTATTAAACATCTGTTTAGTGATACATTCTTATGTTCATATGTTCATATGTTTTTTAGTCTCTTTTACAGACTTAAGTTAATCAAGAACACAGTTTTAGAAATCCTTTTTGTAGTTAAAAAACTTCAAAAAAGATACATCTTAAGAAATGGTAACGCTGAACTCGGCACAGCAGTTTCGCTTTTAAAAATTATTTGATGCTGATACAGAAATTCTACAATTTTATGGTTATGATGTTGCCAGACAATTCGACGATATAATGTTATACACCTGATAATTTTAACTAACTGTTGGAATTATCTTTAGGCTATTAGAAGTAAGTAATTTGTACTCGTAAAAATTTGAAATAATTGCAGTTACATTAATTGAATAATACAAATTTGATTAAGCAGAGATTAAATAAACGATATATTGGTTAATTGTAATATTTGAATTATCGATTTTCCTAATAAAGCCAAATATTTAAGCACATAGAAACAAAAAAATTAAATGGAATGTCGCAAAGTTAAATATTAAATAAAAGTAATAATGTTTTAATTTTAAAATATATAATTTGTAATCTATACATATAATAAGACAGTAAATAATTTTCTGTCTGTATTTCTGTCTGTGTTCGCATCACGTAAAAACTACTCGATCGATTTTAACAAAATTTGGTGAGGAGGTATCTTAGTATCCTGATTCCCATATAGGTAGTGGAACAAGATTAATGTGAGTACCTGCCTAGTTGGCCTAATCTTACCACCGAGTGAAACTTAAGCGTAGACTAGCGCCCCCATTGTGTAGTATAACAACACTCTACGACTGCCAACAATCGCAATTTTTGTGTGATACAGTCACAATGAGTAGCAATTTATATAATATGGCAAGCCTTATCCAAGGCAAGCCTAGATCCATTTTATAGTCTCTTGCTTAGGGGTTTGGAGACTATCCCAACTCCGTCTGTTTAGAGTGCAACAGCACACTTGATCGACCGTACACCATACCTACATAAATCGATCTTAAACCACAACCACCACGTGTACCCCCGAAGGGGACCTCACCAATAACCGGTCACAGAGAGGATAGGCTCTCTGTGGGGCCACCGATTCCCGTGGTACCAGTCCTTTGGGCACTGGTCGGGCCTCGAACAGAACCCGTATGTTTTAACACACAGACCTTTTCTTCCAGATTTAGGTTTTAGGAACCCTAGCGTCTGGTGCCCCTATTTTCCCCGAGTGAACCGCGTCAAAGCATTTGCCATTCCTGCAGTGACAATTGGAATCCCCGGGGGTATCCATATAGGAAGTATCCTACATGGAAATTCTATCTTATATCCCATATAGGATACTATCTTATTTCCAAAAGAAAGTGGAGAAAAAACAGTGAAAGTACGCCGATTTTTTTACCGGTTTTAAAAGCGGGATAGTGCTGTTTTATAATAATGATAGAGTATGAATTTAAAGAGTATGAATTTAAACACGGTTGTGCAAAAGATGGCGCTGTTTTAAAATAATCAAAAAATATGAATTACTTACTGCCAAATAGCCAATTGAATAAAATTTGTATTTGATTTGTATTTTCACTCTGTGGAATTCCAATCTTATTAAAATATTTGGAACACCCTTTACAGAGCATTACAATAATTCTTAGAATTTTAGAATTTTATCCAGGGATTTGTAATTTTGTATAAAGTAAATACATACGTAAGAGCCTAAAAATTTGGCATGGATTATTTTCAAAGCAAAATCGAACAAAATATTGTCAGGACGCACACAATGTGTGTCGGCACAGCTTGTATCAAATAAACACAATTACCATAGATGTAACGTATTACATTTTAAATTTTAAAACATATATGTATGTGCATACATATGTATGTACATATAATTCTTTTTAAATTATTTAACATTAAGCAAATTGTATGTCTCAAACTTCATATCAAAGCTGTACTTGCTTACATTGTAGGGTAGGGAACTGGTTAAAAAAACACACACGCACACAACACAAGAAACGAATAAACTTAAAATGTCACTCAAATTTAATAACTGATATGTGTCTTGTAAAAACTAAGAAAAATTGTGAAAAGTTTATTTTATTATTGTTAAAAATAAATCTCGAGTTTTTTGTTTATTTATTTTTTTATGACTTTATACACAAAAGTTTTCGTTTTTATAGAAAAACTTTTTAATTTTTTGACATTTCTTTGCGTTTGCTTGTTTGTATGAATTATTGTATTTATGCGAAATAATCAAATTTGAATTGTTCTTTTTCGCAATTTCGACTGAATGCTTCTGGGACAGTTGTAGCTGTATGAATGCATTAGTATATGTTTGTAGATGGACAAAATTAACTGACTTGATGTGGCTTAAAATTGGTTTCCTCATGACAATTGGTAGCACTTAAATGGTTTTAAGAACAAGTGTTTTTCTATTGTGATCAGAGTTTAATTCATGTGGAAACGTTTCTTTTTTCATGTCACACAAAAACATACAAAAAATAATAAAAACCCAAAGAGAAATCACAAGAGGCTGTTGTAAATCTGAATGGTATACAGATATTTCCACAGACATCTTCTTTTAATTGTTCAATCAATTTTTGCAGGTATTTTGTTAAAGGATTTTGAAAATAATATGTTTTATATATTTTTATATTTTTTAATATGCAACATTAAAAAATATTTATATAATTTTTGAAAGCACTTTTACTACTAAGTTTGGATTTAGAAAGATTATTGAACTTATTTACAGAAGTAGTTAAATTTAATTATAACTTCATAAAAGATGTCCAAATATTTATACATATGAATAAGATAATCGTGCGCACGTTTATTATCTCTTTCTTTTGCTTAGTTGTTTATATAAAAAAATTATGAAGATATCCACTGTTGTCATTTTTTTTATAGTTTACTTAAGAAGATCTTGGCCCCTAATCATAGTCGAACACTAAAGTTGGTTCTTTTCAGAAAGGACTTCCGTGTTATTAACTATTTTGCTACCATAGTCAGAAATAAAGTATCTTTTGCAAAAGAATTTTTATATAAACCCCCGTTTTCATTTGCTACCAATATGTCTTAGCAAAAGTCAAACTTCATATAAATAAATTAGTCAAGTGCGAGTTAGACTCACATACGTAGGATTCCGTACTATGTTCAGTATAATTTAAAAATTCCAGTTGTTTATTCCAGTCCCTTAAATTTTAAAATTAAAGTAATATTCGCGAAAATTGCATCATAATTGGAACATCCTTTAAATTTTAGTATGTAATTGATTTTATAGCGGCCTTGGTAATACACTTTCTATTAAAATATCAGGAGCCCACCTATTGCGGGTAAAAAAATAAGGTAATATTCGTGAAAAACACTTCACTAATGGACACACTTCAATTTTAAGTATTTGTTATAGCGGCCGAAGTAACACATCTACTGTAAACATTTCAAGAGGGTATCTATTACGGTTTATAAAATCATGTCACTGTCGGTACACCCTTTAACTTTTTATTCATTATAGTGGCCATGGCAACTTCCTTTCTATAAATATATTGAGAGTCTACTTATTACGATTAAAAAATAAATCACTATAAGTGAAAAACATGTCGCTGTCGGAACACCCTTTAATTTTTAGTAATTGTCATATCGGCCGTGGCAACACATCTTCTGTACAAAATTTCAAGAGTCTACCTGTTACGGTTCAAGAAATAAGGCTTTATACATGCAAATCACGTCACTGGCGGAAAACCCTTTAATTTTTACTATTTATTATAGTGGCCATAGTTATACACCTCCTGTAAAAATTTCAAGATTCCACCTATTCATTCAAAACTTAGGTTATATACATGCAAATCACGTCACTATTGGAACACCCTTCAATATTTAAGTTCAATTTTGTATACTTGTTGCAAATTGTAAGGGGTTGCCTCTTACAACTCAAAAAAAGACATAAACGTAAATAACACGTCACTTTTGGAACACCCTACGTTTTAGTATTTTTTGCTATAGTGGCCGCAGTTATACACTTTTGGTAAAATTTCCAAGAGTCTATCTTTTATGGTTCAAAACTTAGGCCTTACACATACAAAGCACACCACTATCGGAACACTCTTTAATTTTTAGTTTTATTTTTTTATACTTGTTTATATAGTGAACTAAGTTTTAATTACTGTTTGTAAAGTTCAAGTGTATCCTTCCTACAGTTCAAGAAATAAACACATTTTCGTGAATAACACCTCTCTATTGGAACACCCTATAAGTTTTAGTATTTGTTGCTATAGCAGCAACAGCTATACAGCATCTCTGAAAATTTCAAGAGTCTGCCTATTACGGTTCCAGAGATAAAAGGCGCTGACAGATGGACAGACATTGTAGCGAAAACAATAGGGTTAAGTTTTTACACTTTGTGTACGAAACCCTAAAAAACCAGTATTAAAAACAGAGTTTCGTCCAACAATTTGTTTAGTTGAATGGTTTCATAGCAACACGAAAACCGAACTCATAGTTTTAATCCAAATAAAGCTTTAAGTTAATTATATTAAATTTTAATCAAACATATATATGTATAGATATATATACATATATATATATATATATATATATATATATATATATATATATATATTATATATATATATATATCAGGACGCACACCACGTGTGTGGTCACAGTTAGTATTTA
This sequence comes from Phasia obesa, assembly GCA_949628195.1. Taxonomy (NCBI): domain Eukaryota; kingdom Metazoa; phylum Arthropoda; class Insecta; order Diptera; family Tachinidae; genus Phasia; species Phasia obesa. The sequence goes on along the minus strand of OX451217.1, from coordinate 59,915,779 downwards.
CGTGAATAATATTATAACTTTCATACAAATACTTATTTAGATTTCAACCTTTTTGGATCGAAATAAAATCACAAACTTTTGCAGAAAAAGCAACCAAAAAATATCTAACTTTGTTCATAATTTAATAAAGTTTCACCATTAATCATTCTCTTTAATGTTAGAGCGATAACCCGTATACATACTTGGTTATCCTCCAATCCAAAAAAAAAAAAAAATGAAACTAAAGAAAGTAAAAGTCTTGCTACTAGTGATATGCATAGTCAATAAGAAAACTTGATTATCCAGAAAGTAATCACATTATATTGTATTGTAATCAGTACAAAACTTTATATAAATTTTAATTATTTTTTTTTTCATTAAAACATCAACAGATCTTAGAATTATAAATATTATTTGCTCAAGTAATTCACACAATGCTTAAGGTAAGTTCACATTAGGCAATTGTTTGCGTGAAAATTGTTTGTTGGTGTTTGTTTAAATTTTCTTTCTTCACACTAGGCACATTTATTTGCTCAATTTTGTTTGTTCAAACAAAAGCAAATAGATATTTGGGAAAAATTGGTTAAGTGCGCCAATTTAAATTATTGATATTTTTTTAGTGTAGCAAAGTAAACTGTCTAGTGGATAAAAATCAAAAAAAAAAACTTTCAAATTTATCAATAGAATATATATGGGATGAGCTGTTTTTCATGTCCTTTATACCTATAAAAAGTTACACGGCTTTAAAGTCGAATTATTTTGATAATTTTTTCACAATTTTTAAGTAACAAAAAATGAGTTTGGAAAAATAAATATCAAGAATTCATTTGTCATTAAAAATACATGCAATTATATTTGTTTTATTCAGAAATGTAGCAGAAACAATGTAAAAATCCTAAAATTCAAATATTTATAACAACACAGTAAAAAAAAATGTGAAGTTTTTAGCCAAAATATGTACCTTAAAAAAAAAATAGTCAGCTTCGATGGACCCGAAAAAATAGGCAAACAATATGTATATACTTAAGTTTAAGGATATATTGAAGGTGAGAGCGTCCATTCATCTAATGGAAAAAATATAAGTGTCTTGTCTTCGAAATTAATTAAAAAAATTTTATTTCACTTTTAATTTTTTTTTTTAATTTTTTGTAAAAATATATATTATTTTAGCCTAACGTGGGCCTTATCTGAATTGACTCAAATTTGGTTAAATCATTAAAAATATCACATCCAATTACTATAAAAAAAATTTCATACAGTTAGCAATTTTTCTAACTTTTATGACACTTATAAATTACAGGATATACGGGAAGGACGACGAATCCTTGCTTCGAATTTTTTTTAAATTTTAAATTTTGTTACATTTTGCCAACCTAAATATATGTGCCAAATTTCAGCTCTTTACAATAACTTTTTCTATTTATGGCCACTCGTTATGTGATGTCACACTGTGCATAGAACATAAAAATATGTACATATGTATGTATATTAGTGAAAAGAGATATCGAAGAAGAATTAAAAAATTTTAGCTGAAACAAAAAATTGCAAAAAAAACATGGGATTCAAAACTGTTTCAATCCCTTTAAGTTGTTGCAAAAAAGCAAAATAATATCTTATAAAATAACTAGCTGTGACCATACGTTGTGTGCATCCTGATAATATTTTGTTCGATTTTGCTTTGAAAGTAAGATACACCAAATTTTAAGACCCTTACGTATTTACTTTCTATAAAGGTACCCATCCCTAGATAAAATTCTAAAATTTATATAAAGTTCTAAAATTCTAAAAATTATTTTTAAGCTCTGTAAAAGACAGATAGGAAATGAGAGCCTCATTATTTTAAAACAGCGCCATCTGTCGCGCAACATTTCTTAAAATGTACTACTTTCAAAAATCAAAGATGATTTAAAGTATGCAGGACTTTAAAAAAAAATCGGTGTACTTTCAGTGCTTCCTCTTGGAAAAAAGATATTTTTGCATCAAAAAGGAACATATATTGGAATCAGGATACTAGGGTACCCCCTCACAAAATTTTGTTAAAATCCATCAAGTAGTTTTTACGTGATGCGAACACAAAGAAAGAGACAGACTGGAAATGAGTTACTGTATTATTATATGTATAGAGAGATATTGGCTCTCACAAACAATACAGGCTTCACAGAGATTTCTTAATTTTTTTTTTTCCGTAGGTAGAGGTTTAAAAAGATTATTTATTATTGATTTCCTTATATAGATTAATTTATATAGATTATTTTTATAGATTAACACAGAAGATTATAGTTTTATGTTAGTGTTATATATTAGGCGAATATATTGATATACATATGTATCTGAAATAACAAGTCAAAAATTAATTATTATTAAAACAGTCTTATTCCCCAAAATCGCATTTCTATGGAGACACCCCTTAGTTTTAATTCACTTTGTGTACTTTTTAAAAGATAAGGCAATATAAAAGAAAAACGTGTATAAATTGGGACACCCTTTAATTTGTTATAAATGTTATAACGGTTAAGAAAATAATGACAAATCATAGAAAATTACGTCTTTATTCTGTAAAAATTTCAAGTGTGTAGCTATTAGGGTTCATGAGACAAACAGATCGACATTGTAGCGATTTTAAGAATTACATTTTTAGCCTAGCTAAAGTTGTAAAAGCGAAAACCTCTCCTGGAATCAAGTTTTATTTGCCCAAAACAGAAAGAAGCGTGGACATAAACACTTTTATACAATATTAGTAAAATTAGTCATAAATCAGGAGAACTGCTAGATCTAAAGACCACAAAGCCTGTATAACACACCAATTAAACACATACGATTATAAAAAATTATTACTGTTAGAGTTTAAAGACTTCTTGTATATAATGGGGAATTGCAACAGTGGGCGTTGTTACTCCAATACAAATTACTTCTTTAAAATTATTATACTATTATAGCGATATTTTTCGTAATAGAAATATGTTTTTATTGTGAGTAGTTGACCGTAGCCAAAAATAATTTGGTAAATAGCTGCTCATTCAAAAACTGAATGTGGTGAAATAAAGTTGTTGAATGAGATGGTACAGACACAAAAAATGATATAATTCACAACGGGACCAAAAGTACCCAAGTGAGTCAGTTTTCCTCTGCACGGGGCCGGCGACCCGTACAACCTAACCTCATTAACCATAATAAATAGATTCTGCTAATCAATATATATATTACAACATTGAAACGGGCTACTAGGAGGCAGTTATTCTTAACACCGTTTAGGTAGCGCTTAGGTAGCCGAAATGAATTTAAAAATTTTCGGGAAATTTTTCACTTTTGCGGCTACCTAAGCGCTACCTAAACGGTGTTAAGAGTCATTCCTAGGAAGTTCATATGTTCTAGAAAGATGTTTACTAAGATCTTAGGTTCATTTTTGTAGTTGATTGTTTCCTTGAATTTTGAACCGTTTGCTACCTATGGACCTGAACAGGGGAAAAAAGGTAAAAAAATTAATTTTTTAAAGTTTGTTGCGATCTTGACCTTGAAGATGAAGTTTTTTTGATTTTATATGTTAACAAATTTTGTTCTTTATGACAAGAGCTACAACTTTGCCTCGGAGAGTATATCAAAATTTCAAACGGTTTGCAAAATATGAGCTTGAGTAAATGATCATTTTTTGCAAAAATGACATCGAGGCCCCACATCTTTGAGGGCCTATAAAAAAAACCTGGAGGACTTTGGGCAAAACTGGGAGACAGTGGTCTTTTTTTCTGGTCTTTTATCACGTAGTGGTGTCCGTATATGGTTATTTTTTCCGTGTTGCACTGTGTAAGAAACTGAGTATTTTAATATTTTTAGGTAGTTTAGGTAGTTTAAAAAATTATTTAAACGAACCTTTGTATCTAAAATTATACAACATCAGCGCATGTGCGGAAAGAATTTTTTATAAACTGGGTTTAATGAAAAATAAAGTATCTAACAGGTTAAAAATAGCAACTTGTGGTTCCATGCTATCAGCTTTAAACTTGTTAGATACCGAAATAGAAGACTAGACTCCAAGTAATGAACTTGTACAAGACTACAGAAACGAAGTTTCAAAAAAAAAAAAAAATATGTTAAGTTGATACATACTTATATAAATGTGTATATAAACAATTATAAGTATAAAAAAACCAAAAAATTTTTAAAAAAGTGTGCGACTTTATTTTGATAAATCGACTTTTTTGCTACTTTTTCAAAATTCTCGACACTGGTTGAAATTTTTTAAGGATTTTTTCTTTTTATTTAGTCTGAGCATTCTGACTCAATATAGATTGCAGACAGGTCCTAAATTAAAAAAAAAAATAAAATTTAAAAAGAAATAATTATAAAAAAATGTACAAAACAGTTTTGCAAAAATATTGTTGGAAAAAAATTTAAAAAAAAAATATTTTTGCAAAAAATTTTTACAAACGATTTTCGAAATATTTAAAAAAAATTTAAAATTTCTTTGAAAATGATAATCAAAAGAAAATGAAAATCATTTCCACTACAGGTGGAAAGGGTATATAAAATGCAAAATTACGATTGATAATAACAACCTAATGTTGTCTGCTGGCAAAACATTTAATATATCCTTATATTTTACAATTTTGATATTTTTTATTGTTTGCCTGTGACAAAAATATACGAAACCGAAAAAAAATTGTTTTTCATCATTAATTTTTAATCACAGTTCATAAAGAAATTTATGATGAAGTAAGACTTATGAACATTCATAAGCCTGTATACGGATTTTGCTTAAGTGTTGTATAAAATACAAATATAGTATATGTATGTAGGCATTCACATAATTCAACATAACCAGCTGACATATCTACCATACATATATGTGATTGTTTGTATTTGTGTTCAGTGTTACCATGACCAAAAAAAATTTACAACTAAATTTTCTTAAAAAAGTAACCAAATGGGGGAACAAAATTAAAAATTATTTTGATTTATTTAAATTAAATTTGGGGTTTTTTTATTTCACATTTTAATACAAAAAAAAAATTACTACATTTGCTGATTACATATTATAATTATGCACACATGCATATATATTTTGTATGTTATAGTGTGGCACCTCCAGCATTATTTTAGATCGATTTTTTGAGTAGGACAGAATTCTGTCAGATTTTTTGTGATTAATTCATACGATTGTGTAGGATAGTGAATCCTGGCCTGCATTTGGTATTACATTTGTAAGTACTCATAGTGTTGTCAAGACGATGAAATAAAAATGCGAACATTGCAATGTTACACAAATATATGTAATATTGAAGCGCGATTTGAAAAATTAGCATATAAACTACGTAGCGTGTACATCTACAAATTTTGGTGAGAAAGAAAGTAACCCAAATCCAAAAAAAGTACACATCTACACATCAAAACAAAAAATAGCCAATATTGTTTAAAAGTAACCAAAACGGCAACTCTGTTTGTGTCGTATGGACTGCATAAAAATGGTAGGAACAACAAAATTTAGCCAGATTAAATGTTTTATCAATGGAGACGGTATCAATCGATTAATCGACAAAGATTTTTTCGACGTTAAGAAATATTAAAAATAAATGGTTTAACCCTTTAACGTTCATAGTGTTGTTTACAAATTTACACTACTTATTTCGTTCTACTTAAGTTGAAAAAAATAAATAATTATAAAAAATATTGCCTCCATTTTTAGGAGCTTGAATAAAACTATTATTTTATGTGTTACGTATGTAACTATGTAATAGTCCGAATCATAATCTTGTGCAAATGACCTTTTATCGTAGAATTTGCAAAATGGTATTGGATAATTTTACAAAACACAAAACAGAATATACAGAAATGCACATTTGGAAATAAGCAACAAATTAATAAGCTGCCGTTAATTGTTATTTTGGCATGAGGTATCTTTTACGAGAATAGTTTGATAATTCTGTGACTTTTTGTGTTTGCAACTTCAGATGCAACACTGTTTTCTACAGTTAATAGTTATCATATACTGGACTGCCGTCGAATTTTGAACATATACGATTGGCTCGTAATTGAATGAATTAGAGGGTATGAACTACCCTCGTAGGAAACAACTTATTAATCAGTTTTATCTATTAAATAACTTTTTAATTGTACGTTCTTTCAACGAAAGTAAGTACAATTTTTGTAGCCAAAATTCCAATAGGAAATTTTTTATATAGTTATTTTCTATAGTTTGCTATAGTAAGGCCTTGAAGGTCAGGTATTAAGTTTAAATAAAAAGACTATTTATATAACATTAATTTTACGACGTTTCGTGGCATTTTTTTCCAACATCTTCAGGGAAATTTTATTAAATCTGGCAACATTTTAAAAAATACAAAAGAAAATTTAGTTAATCACAACTCTAATCTACTAATAAATTCATTTATTTCTATGAAAGCAAATGGTTTCCAATTTTGCAATGCATACCTTTCCGATTCAGGTATATTTATATTATAGATTAACCTATCCAAATTTGCCGCTATACAAAATATCATGAATAGTGTTAATTCTCAGGGTACTGATTCCATTACAATTGTAACCTCAGTGGTCACAAAAGGAATGCGGTATATAAGAATTAATTTTCTAGTTAAAAGATGGTATCAATAAGGAGTGATGGTGTGTTATATGCATTTGATTGTAAATTAATATATCCTGTTGTTTTTTAGTTTTTGTATATTATTTTTGGATTTCGGTGAGACTCTGATATCGACGTCAATATCGAAAATATCAGCATTATTCTCCTGCAATAGATATTGTTGATCCTTGTCATCTATTATCAGTCATTAAAAATCAAAAAATTAATTAGAAAATGCTCTGAAATAAATTATAAATATTTTTATTGCGCTATAAATAGATTAATTGTAAAAGTCCACGAAAAATTAAAAAAAAAAAACATTAATTTGCCTAAATACTTACATGTACGCAACAGAAGTCCATTAAAGTACACTGGGACATCTATGTACGTCCTATCACAACTTTTCTGCAAATCTTTCTTTCAGAAATGTTGGATCTTACACAATACTTACGAAAGAATTTAATGGAACGTACATACGTATGGAACGTATATCCGTAATATTAGTGTTAAAAGAAATAACATTTTGTTATTGAAAAAAAATTTCCTTTTCTACAAAAATGGTGATGCTTAGTAAGAATTTGATTTTAGTTTTCTTTAACACATCGTGGGCGTGGCAAATATTAATCCCTTAATCAAGCATTCAAGCATATTTTATTATTACCAAAGAAAATCAAGTCTACTTAAAGTGTACTTCAGGACAAAGTTTTCATATGAAATTAGAAATAAAGTACAATTGAATTAGACTCTATGGCATATGAGCGCAACTATTTTTAAATTACTTTAACACAATTTTTTATGTGTTCATGAATTTTTGAAATTTTCAGAAAACTCTTAATTTTTAAAAATATAAACAAATTTTTATCATTGGATACATATGTATGTGTATGTATATTTATATCTATGCATACAATAAAATAGTAACTCATTTCCCGTCTTTCTTTTGTCTGCATCAAGTAAACACTACTCGATGGATTTCAACAACATTTTGTGAAGAAGAACCTTAGTATACTGATTTCAATATAGGATACTTTTCTCCGCAAAAATATCTTATTGCCAATAGAAACTAAAGAAAAAGCAGTAAAAGTACGCCGATTTTTTTACCGTTTTAAAGGTACTGCATACTTTAAGGCATCTTTTATTTTTGAAAGCGACATATTTTAAACAAGGTTGCGCAATAGATGGCGCTGTTTTAAAATAATCACAAAATACATTGAAAGCGGGATATTTGCAATACGGTTGCGATGTTGCTTTTTTAAAATAATCACAAAATATGAATTAGTTACTGCGAATTGAATAAAATTTGAATTTGATTTGTATTTTTACTTTGTGAAATTACATTGTTATTAAAATATTTGAATTACCTTTTACAGAGCTTTACAGTAATTTTTAGAATTTCATCCAGGGATGGGTATCTTTATATAAGGTAAATACGTAAGAGTCTTAACATTTGGTGTGGGTTATTTTCAAAGCAAAATCGAACAAAATATTGTCAGCACGCACCCAACGTATGTGTACAGCTAGTCGCAAATAAAGTCATGTTGCATCAAAAGCGAAGCACAAATCTTGATTTTACCAAAAATTGTTAAAATAAACTTGCATATTATGACATACTCTTTAATATCAATGATAAAATTTTAACAGAATCCTGGTAATTATGACCAAAATATTGTTTGAAAAACTATAATTTGTTAACAGGAATCACATGCTGATAATATGGTTCTTTTGTTTTATCAACACCCATGTTTTTCCTCTGAGTGTAAAACTTTAAAATCATAAAAAATTGTTTGATCGGAACAGTCGAATGTAGTACCCTTACTTGTTTAATCTATAATTATTTTGTTGTTTTTGAGACAACATATTAGCTTTTTATTCAAGTTAAGATTATGATATAACACTATGACCAGACACTATTACTCGTACACTTTAGTCTCGAATATTCCTAATATCAAACAATTTTATCAATAGTTTTTTTCTCTTCAACGTTCAGTAAAGGCTTGGTAATGTTCAAAACCAAAAGATAAAAATATTGGAGAACCCTACGCCACATGCATTATATTCGTGTGTGCTAAGCATTAATCCTTCTTATTTATGTGCATAATTTTAATTTTAAGATTTGCATGTATGTAGTTTGCATACCAAATCTTAAATGTCAGTTGTGTTGGTGAATAATATTTATGTATTAGTACATATATGCATATGTAAACTTATTTATCTATGGAAGTTTGCATACATTTGTGTTACTATAAGATGATACAAAATATGACACAAGAATAAATTTAGTTATACATTTGGTATTATATTTATTCCTACACATTTTTGATAATATCTTAATATTTTAATTGAATAGCAAAATAATAAAGTCAATAACGTTGAGAACAAAAATACTCAAAGAAGATATTATTTTTACATAAAGTGCAGATGTCATTTAAAGTTAGATACTCTTTATTGTATTGTTTTCTTTTGAATGCAAATATAGTTTTTATGTAAAAAAAATATTTAATATTTTGTTAAATTCTTCAGCTTTCTTTCATTTTCTTTATGTTTTAATTATTATAAAAATTTTAACGTCAGATGTATCATATTTAGAGTGCAATTATCCTTCTTTATTATACACTGAGGGAAAAATCATGTTGCAAAATTAACAACAAATGTAGTCAGTTTGAGACACTTACGTTGTCGCTTTTATTGACAACTTTCGTTTACAATTTAAAAACGAATGTGGTTGAACTGATAACGCTAGGTTGTGAAGCTATAGGAATTTAAGGAAATTTAAAAGTTTTGACAACGCTCGTTTACAATTTGTATACGAACGTGTTTAAATTAACAACGGCTGGTTGTCGAATTATACGAAGATGACGAAATTTAAAAATTTCGACAACTTTAGTAATCAGTGTGTTTATAAGCAAACTTAAAAAATAAAAACAAAAGATTTTAACAAAATAATAATAAAATACTTGAGGAACAAAATGTTATTGGTGATATCATAAATTTGGATGATGGTATTTGGCAAGTCATGCTTTTCTACCAAAGAAAATTTGGAATATAAAGAAGTCGACAAGAAGCTGAAAGATTTTTTTGAATTAATTTATGATTATTTAAAATGTAAGTATCTCAAAATGTAAACCAGGAACGTATTACGTGTGTTATTTTAAATAAGGACGTTATTTAAATAAGGACGATTTAAAGGAAGTTGTGCCACCACTTGGACTGGGTGTAGAGATCCGAGAAAAGCTGTTTGCTTGAAAAAAAAAAACGGAGGTAATAAATTTTAAATAAATTTTTTTAAGTTTTAATAAATTTCATAGCTTGAAAACGATGATGACACAATATCAGTGCCATCCAAAGTCGTGGGGGGGGGGGTGGAGGCGCAGCTGGAATCCTACAGGCACTCAGTCAAGTTGCTCTGAAAATGGAGGTGTTTTAACAAAAGTGAGATGAAATGATATAAATATCATAAATTTATATAAAATCTCATATTCTAACTATATAATTAGGATTAGGATAGTCAATTCTTGAATATGGCGATCAAAATATTGAAATATTTATAATTTAAGTATTATTGAAGATGTTTTAAGCAAGGATATAGGACTTGAACGCAAGAATATAATCGCTTATTGAACCAAATTTTTACTTTCTTATTTATTGTATAATATTTTTTTATAATAAATTACGTTTATGCGTTTATAAGATATTGTCATTTTATCATTTTGGTCAATTGGGAAAGAGGTTAGCAACGCGAAGTATATAATCGACGCCAATATGTTGTCAGTTCGACAACGATGCGGTGTCAATTTGACACAATTATGTTGTCAATTCGACACCGGTTTGGTGTCAGTTCGACATCGCTGAGTTCCTTATTTGATACCGATATGGCGTCACATTGTACACGTACGTTGTCAATTCATCAACGCTGTCGTTGTCGCTACTTTGACCCGAACTGTGTACAAAGTGACCACAAACGTGGTTGATACACTTTTGACACCGTTTGTGATCATTTCGAACACGGATGGTATCATATTTTCGGTTGGTGTACCCATTTTGTGCATTCCCCTTTTTGTCATTATATTTCTTTTCTTAAGCTCTATTTTATATTTATTTTTTAGGTCTCTCAACACAGAGGAACTCCCATTTTAAGAACTACCAATCGACACATACCTCCGCAAAAGAAATGTCATCGATTTTATGGTTCCTAACAAACCCCCTTGAGTGCTATATAGTAAACCATCAAATGTTGTTAGTAAATTAAAAATGCAAAGGACTTTTTAACATTGGAATTATACTCGTACATAAGTAAACTGTTAATGACATTTAAAATAAATCAGTCACGTACGACTTTTTTCATGTCTTATTGGGCAACCTGTAATTTTTAATTATTTTTTATACTAGAGCATAGTACTAAATACCCTGGGTAAATGTCAAGTGTCTGCCTATAACGTTTAGAAGAGAAGGCTATGAAAAATGCCATCTTGGCGCAGAGGTAATTTTTTTTGTGAACTCAATTTAAAATGAATAAATTTTTTAATAAAAAAAAGGCTAAAGGCCAAACTATAATATGCATGGGCTAGCTTAAGGCAACTTAAGCAACTGTGCAATTAAATATAAATCATATGTGGCAACTATAATGTACTTAACAACACTTTTCGTTGAGGTTTCGTCAAATTTCATTTACTTAAGCAAAATCTGAAACCGATCGCACATTCCGTACGCAAACAGCTGTTTGTGCTTTTTGTTTTACATATGTACATATGTACATTTACAAAAAATTTCAATGCAGATCGAAAGTGAACAAATTATATCTAAATTTAATATAAAATGTTTAAAAAAAGGAGTGTCTATAAGAAAAAAGAGGCGTTGTATAATAATCGTAATTAATAATTCTTGCAAAAAAAACTGACTTCAAAATAGATATAAGGGCACAAATTCTAAACTAAAAATGTAAGAAGTAATCTGTAAGATTTAGATTTAAACCAAATAAAATATGCGCCAAAATTAGAGGAAAAGAAGTAAAGACTATGTGAATGTCAAGCCTCTCCCTATTACTGTTCAAAAGTTAAGCTATTTTCACCAGCATCCGTCTTTTATGGGGACACCATTCAAGCCTCTGTGTATAACGGTTTCAAAGATAGGGTCACATAGATCAAATAACATCTTATATTGGGATACCCTTTAATTTACAATTTTAAATTAAAGACATGTTGTTATAAAGGACGTGGTCACAAAGATTCTTTGTAAACTTCAACTGTCTGTCTGTTACGGTTCAAAAGTTTGGCCATATATATCAAATTACATGAACTATTCCTTTACATTATAATTCCAAAAAGTTATTTATACTTGTTATTATACCAGAGAAAGTAATGGACATTCTGCCTAATTTTCAAGTGTTTGTGTTTTACGGTTCAAGAGATAGGGCCATATAGATCAAATTACATAATTTATGGGGACACCCTTTAATTTCTGAATTCAAATTGTATATTTACTATAGTGGACTTTGGAATACAGGTTCCTTTAAATTTCAGCTGTCTGTCTATAACAGTTAAAAAGTTTAGCCACATACATAGAATAAGATTAACTATTGGGACACCCTTTTATTTTCAAATTCAAATTGTATACTTTTTGTTATAGCTGACTTAGCAATACAGGCTCTTTGTAAATTTCAGCGGTCTGTGTACAACTGTTCAAAAGTATGGCCATATACATCAAATTAAATGAACTATTGGAGCACCCTTTAATTTAAAATTTTGAATATTTATATATTTTATTATAATGGTCATAGTAATCGACATTCAGTAATATTTTCAAGATTTTGTCTATAACGGTTCAAAAGATAGGCATATATAGGTCAAATAACGGCACCTATGGGGACACCCTTTAAATTTTAAATTTATTTTTTTTATTAATTTCTACCGTTGGGAGCTATATCGACACGCAGTTTTTTAAAATTTTAATTTGGTGCCCTTTACGGTTCTTAATACACGTAAAAAACATGTATGTTGTATGGGGACACCCTTTAATTTTTAATGTTTAAAATGGGACCAACCTTAAAGCATAACCTTTCAAATAAAGAAAAAAATTTTAAAATCGGTTCAGAAATGGCTGAGTTCTGCGGTTACATACATAAAAAAGCAACATTCAGACGAATTGATAACCTCCTTCTTTTTTGAAGTCGGTTAAATAGAAAGAGCATTTTATTATTTATGAGTTGAGTGATGCACACCGCTGTATTTTTTAGTACCTTTGGCCAAAGTTACACAAACAGCAAAAAATTTAAAATTTTACTTTCGAAATTTTCTTTAAACTATTAAAAATAATTATTAATTTGTATATGAATGATATTAGGTATATAAAATATGTTTTTTTAACACTTTATTGTTAACAAATTTCATTTATTCAGAAAAAAATTATTATTTTGCACAAGTGCGAATATAACAAAAGTGCAACTGTGTCATAATAATTTTTAGATTCATCTAAGTACATTGTAGCCACCTAAAAGTCTTCAAAAAGTTGCTTAAGCATTTGACAGACTTTTCGATAATTTTTTGACATTAGCTTAAGCCAGCTTATGCATATTATAGTTGGGCCTTAAATGCCACAAATTCGCGTGTAAAATATAATATGTGCAAGTTTTAAGTGTCATCCTATCACTGTTCAAATATAAGGTAATATATGCAAAATCGTGTCATTATCGATACACCCTTTAATTGTCGGTTTTATTATTTTATTTTTTGTTATAGAGGCCATGGCAATTCCGTTTCTATTAATATATCAAGAGTCTACCTATTACGATTAAAAAAATAAGTCACTATACGTTTTGGAACAGTCTTTAATTTTTAGTAATAGTCATAGCAGCCATGGCAGCACATCTTCTGCACAAATTTCAAGAGTCTAACTATTACGGTTAAACAAATAAGGAGTTATACATGCAAATCACCTCACTGTCGAAAAACCCTTTAATTTTTACTGTTTTTATAGGCATAATAGTAATAAACCATCTTTGAAAATTTATAGAGTTTACCTATTATGGTAAAAAAATAGGCCATATTCATGCAAATCACGTCACTGTCGGAACACCCTTTAATTTTTACTATTTGCTATAGTGGCCATAGTAATACACCTCCTGTAACCATTTCAACAGTCTACCTATTATCGTTCAAAACTTAGGCAATGTAAATGCAAATCACGTCACTATCGGCACACCCTTTAATTTGTAGGTTTAATTTTGTATACTTGTTTATTAAGCGAGCATACTTTTAAATACTGTCTGCAAATTTTAAGTGTTGGCCTCCTACAGCTCAAAAAATAAAGACATAAACGCAATGAACACGCCACGTTTTAGTATTTGTTATACATCTGTGAAAATTACAATAGTCCACCTATAACGGTTCCAGAGATAAAAGGAGCTGATAGACGGACAGGCAGATGGAAAGACATTGTAGCGAAAACAATAGGGTTACGTTTTTACCCTTCGGAACCCTAAAAAAGATATAATCCCCAAGGTAGCCAAATTTTGAGGGAACACCCGCGAGTTATTATTTTCACTGGATTGGTGACCTTTCGCAAACTTCACTTGAAAACACCCAGGTTCTAAATCACCTTTAATTCTAATCAAGTGTACTAAACAATTATATGTAAGGACACAATTAAAACAGCAAAGGTTTGCGTTAAGTAAAAAGTGTATTTATCTTCTCTCTTCGGAAAGCTACAGCTCCTACACCAGTATACCGATTTTTCTCGAATTTTTACAGTTTGTTATCAGATATGCGGTTGGTAAAATAAGGTACTTATTTCTTTAATATTTTACGTGGGAGTGGCGCTTTCCATAGAAAGTAAATATTTTTATCATCGCGTTAGTTGGCAACGCGATGATAAATGCATATTTTGCATTTTGAATTTGAATTTTTTTTCAAATAACTCTATTATTAATGATAACACACTGTGTAATTTTTTAAGTCATGGCAAAATAACCATATACGGACACCACTACGTCATAAAAGACCAAAAAAAAAAGACCCCGGTCTCCCAGTTTCGCCCAAAGTCCTTTAGGTTTTTTTTTTATGGGCCCTCAAAGATGTGGGGCCTCGATGTCATTTTTGCAAAAAAATGATCATTTACTCAAGCTCATATTTTGCAAACCGTGTGGAATTTTGATATACCCTCTGAGGCAAAGTTGTAGCTCTTGTCATAAAGAACAAAAGTTGTGAACATATAAAATCAAAAAAATTCATCTTAAAGGTCAAAATCGCAAAAAATATTAAAAAATTCAATTTTTTTTACCTTTTTTCCACTGTGCAGTTCCATAGGTAGCAAACCGTTCAAAATTCAAGGAAACAATCAACCACAAAAATGAACCTAGATCTCAATAAACAACTTTCTAGAACATACGAATTTCCTAGGAATGATTCTTAACACCGTTTAGGTAGCGCTTAGGTAGCCGGGAAATTTTTCACTTTTCGGCTACCTAAGCGCAACCATATACGGTGTCCGTATATGGTTGCACTGTGTAATTTAGCGAAAATCTGGGTGTATTGGAATAATTGGCGTAGTACTTCCGGCACAAAGTGAAAAAAAATTACTGAGAGAGCTATACTAGGTAGGCTCTTGAAGTTTTGCACCAGTAACGCCAATATTAATATGGATAGTTTAGTAAAATACAGACTGGATTGGTATAGTGGGCGTTGTACCTTCCTACCTATTATAGAGAACTACAATAGGTAGAGACATCAAAGTTTGCACAAGTAACCCTCATACTATTTTGCATAGTCTAAAAAAATATAGACTAGATTCCATCAAAGTGAAAAATTATTATAATGTTGCTACGCACGGTCTAGCAAAAAAATAGATTGGAGGGGAACAGTGGGCATCGTACCTCACATACGAACTAAGAACTATAATAGATAGAGCGTCGAAATTTTTTGGTCTGAAAATAACTTGTGTTTTCGAGTTAAATTTTGGTGATTAATTATAATATGTCGAGAGAACTGCAATAGTGACCCATACTACATTTGACATAGGCTTCTCCGAAAATAACGTGCGTTTTTGAGTTAAAGGTTTACCATAGTCCTACTTCCACGTGTTTATTGGTGTAGGGAAGCGGACTGGGAATAGCTAGTAATGTACATATAAATTAAACAGTGACACTTTCTTGCAAAAAAATAAATGGTTAACTATATTAAAACCGTCGAAACCGAGTGTTCAAAGAACCGAAGCCTTTTTTTTTAAATAAAAAAAAAGTGAAACTGATATAAATTTTCAAAATACATGAATTAAAACTTAACTTTATATTGAGTTCTCTTTGATGTACATTGTTAAATATTTTCCTTTAAATAATTGTTCGTTCAAATTTTTCTCAATCCATTTGGTTTCTTATGTTAAAATTATTTAAAAGTAGCGAAATGAAAAAATAACAGCTTATTTTGAACAACAAAATCTGAACAACTCATCGCAACGGCAAAAAATATCTGCTATATTTTATGGCGGAAGTTCCAATTACCCGACAAAAAGGACAAATGACTTCCCATGGCTTTAATTGAAATAGTTTTTGTAATATAAAAAATCTAACAATTGCTGATTTCTTCATTTTTATTTTTAGTCTATTACAGTACTTGTATCGTACAAATGATTACGTTGGTGTTGACAACTACGATGATGACAATGTTGGCGATGAAACAAACATTGCTAGTTGTCGTATTTCATGTGAATTGTTAAAAAACAAAAAATGTGCTGTTAAAGTAATAAAATAGTCTGGAAACAAAAAGACAGAAGTTGTAAAAATTACATTTATATTTTCTATTCTTTAATTTTAATAAATTTTATACATGCCAAAAGGACAACAATTACATAAAATTAAAGACAATCTTTTCTATAAAAAAATAAGCTCAAAAACGCAAAAAAAAAAAATAAATAAAATTAACTACCAGGTGCAAATAGCTTTTTTAATATTATAAGTATTTTCTGATGAATAGTAAAAGAAAGAGTGCAATGGCAAACTATGTTTCTTGGAATTAATCTCCTTCTTAAAATCCTGTTATAAATATTTGCCGCAAGGTTCGTTTTTAGGGTTCCATGCTCAAAGCGTAAAAACGTAAGCCTTCTATTTCTGAATGGTAGACGCTTTAAATTTTCTAAGAAATTTTATTTTTCAGAAATTGTATTTGTATTTTATGACTGCTATAATAACAATAATAGGGCATATACTATACATTTCAACAGGGTAAAAAAATAAATTAATAAAAATTAAAGGGTGCTCTTTATATGTCGGGATTTTGGTGAATTTAAACTTATAAGCAGAAACTTTAACTTTATGCAGGGCATGTCGTACTAAACCTGCTGTAATAAAAAGTACAAAAAAGACTTAAAACTAAATGGTGTTCACATGAAAATATGATTGTGTTGCTTAATGTTTTGAAACGAAGCGAGAGTGTAATAAAAAAAAAAATAAAATTAATAATTAAAATAAAGATGTAAAAAATAATGGAAACGTGTACTTTGTGTGAGTCTTACTAACATTTGACTCATTTATTTATTTATAACTAGCTGTGTATTTTGTATTTTGGCAATCTAGCCGGACATTACTTTTTTTATTTTATATTAATAAAAGTTATTAGGTAATTCTAGATCAATCAAACTTGGCAGAAAAATAGCTTATGGCCTTAGGCTATTAACGCTTGAAAATAAAAAAAATAGGACCAAGAAGAAAAAAGTTTCCCTTAGAAGAACTAATCTTACATCTAAAAAATTCAATGCAGCTGATGTTCAAAAACCTGAACTTAACCCATGAGATTCTAAAATAATATTTTCGGCCCGCCCTCTTTTGTGGGCACTGTCATAAAATATATATTTTTTTAAATTAAGTAATTATTAAAAGTAATGAATGACATACGTCTTAATACCATAAAAATAAAATTATTAAGTTTTTATGGGCAGGGGGCGGTATCCCTCCAATCTTACCCCCTAAACGTAAAAATATGAAATTTTTGTTTTTGTTGATTTCCAAGAAATATAAATTTTATGTGGAAGATAAGGTGCCTTCGCAATTCCTAACCAATCCCCACCTCCCAAGAATATTATTAAAAATACATTATCGTAATTTATTTCTTTATAGTATTTAATTTATATGAAAATTATGAAATTTATGAGTAACTAGCTGTGTCCGCCACTTTCTCAGCGTCTTTACAATATTTTCTTCGATGTAGCTTCGAAGGAGCCCAATTACATTATGCAACTTGTGTTGCTAAAATTTATCTCTTTTCTTCTTTAAAATTTTATTTGTATGTATACCGTTCAATTTTTATTGCAGCAATTTGTGTGGATCGACGCATTTGTTTAAACCTCATAATTATAACTACGAATTAGGGAACAAAACGAATTTCAAGAGTCCGTCATCAGCACTCTTGTATCTATCTACTTAGAGTAGTGTTTTAGTTGTAAGCATCATCTAGATACAAGAGTGCTGATGACGGACGTGGCTGTCTAGAAAATGTGCATTCCGCTCCTGCTGGTGTCTAAAAATTAAATTTTCCCAATTTTTCGTTAATATTATCAACTAATTTGTAATTTAATTAATTCTTTCTTAGAGAGAATAAAAACGAACATAAGCTTGACTGTAAATTTCATTGTCCTCTAAAATTATTGTAGAGTTCTGTAAATAGTGCTTAAAACATCAAAGTTGCTGCCAAGTCTGCAGTAATATTAAGTCGGTACTTTCACTACTTTTTCTCTATTTTCTGTTGAAAATTAGATATTTTTACGGAATAAAAAGATCCTATATATTAACCTAGATACTAAGGTATTTCCTCATAAAATTTAATTTAAATTTATTCAGCAGTTTTTACGTGATGCGAACACATACAGACAAAAAGGCAGAAAGTTGCAGTTTTATTATATGTATGTATAGATAATAATTTATTTATAATAGTAACCATTAATTCTATTTAAAATATTAAAAATTTATTTATTTGAAACAACTTAAAAATCAAAAACATTTTATGACCGACAAAAAGGTTTCTTACTCGTATCTGCCTATGCATGATGAGCGAAATGGGGAAAAAGGTGAAATTGGCAAAAAATCGTAAAAAATGGCGGAGAAACGCAACTTTTTTTTCTACAGTATAAAAGTAGAGGTCCCAAATTTTATAGTCATATATAACATTTTAAAGATCGCGATGAAGATCACTCTCAAAAACCTTTCACTTTTTTTTTTTGACAAAAAGGTGAACAAAAAAAAAATGTTTTTTAATTTCGATCGACATTTTTGAGCATAAAAATTAAAAACAAAAAAAATTTTCTAAAAAATAATATAACCAGCTGTTAATATGAATAAGTTTTATGTGTTATTAATCATGTTGTTAAAGACATCGATTTATGTTTTAAAATTAGATTTTTATTAATTTCATGGTGTTGATTTGTTGGAGGTAACTTTTTCACCTAAAGTGGGCACGCCTGAAATTAACGATCTATTAGCTGACTTGCTGCCCTTCCTTTTGAAACATATTTTTGGAAGTTATTAATGTAGATATTTGCTTAAAATTTGTAGAAGGACGTTAGTATCGCTCTGTTAACATCATTATTTTTATATAGTTTTTAAATTAAGTTTACTTGACATCCCAAACCGAAAATAAAAAATTTTTTCCATTAGGTTTGGTAAAGTTGAGTGTAGGTCACTCCATATGTTTTTTTTTTTTCAAATTAAATATAATTTATTTTTTATAAAACAAATTTCAAACATGTTTGGCATACACAGAAAAAAATCATTGTTCAAGCAAATGCTATAAAGGGCCATAGCATTACACATTCTGTGAACATTTTAAGAGTCTACCTATAATGGTTCAAAAATAAGGCCATGTACGTGAATATCACCTCACTAAGAGAACGCTCTTTGGGTTTTATTTTTGTATACTTGAAAGTATAACTTACAAAGTTTAAAGTACTCTGTGTAAATTTCAAGTGTCTGCCTATCATGGTCCAAAAAACAATGGTAAATATTTTGCCACTGTCCTTTAATTTTTAGTATTTTTTTGTTACAGCGGCTATAGTAATATAGGTTTTTAACTCAAAATTAAATTTTATAAACTTTAAATTCTATTTTTTAAACTTTAAATTAAATTTTTTAAACTTTAAATTCCATTTTATAAACACCAAATTCAATTTTGAAAACATCTAATTCAATTTTAATTCATATTTATAGAAAATTAAATTTTTACAAAAAATTACTATAATTTTTTACAAACAAATTTCTAAAAAAATGTGAAGCATTTTTAATCTTTAAAATTTTCCTAACAGCATCGTTTTGGACATGTGTCGTAGCAGTGGGCCTTACAAGCGCATGGCCATCTGCAAGGTCCACATGATCTTGGCAAATATCTAGTTGGACATACGCCTGGATAACATGTGGATCTGCAGCATTGATAAGGATCTCCGTTGTAGCATTTTGGAGAGCACTCGAAAGGAGCACAGCAAGGATAACAGGGACTGCAGGGACCACAGGGTCCACAGGGTCCGCAAGGTCCATTTTTTTTAGAAAAATTTTAAAGTTTAATTTTTTTTTCACTTAAAATTTAGAAATGAAAATTTTAGGTTGTTGTTTCAGAGGTTTTTAGAAATAACTTATTTCTCTGAAACAACAACCTAAAATTTTCATTTCTAAATTTTAAGTTAAAAAAAAAAATTAAACTTTAAAATTTTTCTAAAAAATATAAATAAAATTCTAAAAAATTTTTACAAAAAGACTTGCAATAATATTTTTACAAAACACTTTCTCAAACATTAAAAAAAACAATACAATTTATAGTATTTTTTGTTAAAAATTTTTTAAAAAAAATTTTTTTTTCGTTAAATATTAATTGAATTTGATGTTTATAAAATTGAATTTAATGTTTATAAAATTGAATTTAAAGATTATAAATTTGAATTTAAAGTTTATAAAATTGAATTTGAAGTTTATAAAGTGGAATTTGAAGTTAAACACCTATACAACTTCTGTGAAAATTTTAAAAATCTACATATTATGGTAGGTAGACGGACAGATATTGTAGCGAGAACAGAAACGGAACACTAAAAAGAAAATAATTGCCAATATTGAGGTCGGATACAGAAATAATAGCTATTTTAATAATTGTATTCACATAAAAACTTTTAAATGAATGCAATATATAAGCAAAAAATTTTATTTATAAAAATAATTACTTAATTTTTACAAGTAACATTTGCCTCAAGAGCTATTGACATATCTATTCAATAATAAATACAAATGTAAATACATAGGAAATTAATGAGTAATTATTTATTTTAATATTAAGGAACATGTTTCTCTTTGAAGGACTTCATATATGTATACTTAAGTATATACTTAAACATGCAATGCTTAGGTACATAGATGTTGAATATAATTACGACACTGCTAGACGAAATATTACAGATTATTAGGCAAAAAATTCATTAACGTGATAAACAAAAAATTGTTTTAACACTTAGTAAATGTTTTCTTGTATACAAATTTATAATGAAAAGGATTCATTACAAGTCCTTCGTTTTTTACCCTCTTTTAAATAACACATTATAAGAGTATGTAGATTTGCAACGCATTTTTAAGCATCTATCTGTGTATGTATTTAGGTCTTTCATACATTATTACTTCATTAATTTTCCGAAAGAGTACAAATAAAAGTTGTATAAAAGAAATTTCACTTAAACTTTATTTGTACATGCACAGTGTTGGGCAAATATAAAGGGAAAGAGGATTTAATAAAAAACATCAAAAATAATTTTCGATATAATTCTTCCCATTTTCTTGCTAGAAACAATATAAATTTAAAAGTTTCCTGGTGCCTTTTGCAAAAGTGATGTAATATTTAATTGTGCTCTCGACGCTAAAACTTATTGCTAACTTACCTACTAAGCTAAAGTCATGATCAAAATCATTCATTTTGCTAAATTTTTTGATAAAAATGTTACTTTTATTTATTTTAATTTCTATGGGAGGACTGTGAAATGTAACACTTACATATGTTTCATAAATTTTGTTTCTAAATAAACGATACAAGTATACATGGGTGTAGTTATGCAAGTTAATTGAATAAAAACAGAAAAATCGTTGCCTTGCACTATTAATTATGAATACTTACATCTCGCTTTTTTTGGTGTTTGAAAAATATTAAAGAAAAAAGTTAATTGAAACAAGAAGGCAACATATGCATCCCTATAAAGCAATTAAATACACTCTTGAAAATTGTATATAATTTCTTGCCTTAGATTCTTTAATAAACAAGCCATATGCCGCGTTCGTTATTCATACTAATTACACATTTTTGCTTATACATATTCAAAATGAAACAGAAGAAATTTTGAAGTACATACAATGCAATATTTTATAACGTTTATTTAATGCTTTCAATGTACGCGTACATATTAACGAGTAATCTAATGTTCGTTTTAAGTACAACATAATTCGAAGAGGTAAAACAGTATGTGCCATAATTATGTGTTTAATTAATTTTTTATCCGCTTGTTTACATTCATAAAAACGGTACGTAATACAGTCATTAAACTACGAGTAATAGATTTTTAAATTTAAATTTGCTGAGGTTACATTAAGTCAAGGAAAAGCATTATTTAAGCTTCTGTTATTTAAACCATAAAATGGGTATACAGTAAGTAATAATCAAATGAAAACTTTTTTTGTTTTAAATAAAACGCTTACATACATTCATACATACATACATTCCAACTTCTTGGAACCAAATTGTTCGTGGCGAGATATATAGCCATCCTGCTGTAACAAAAGATGAGATTGAAAGTGTAATCGTTAAATTTAAGGATAAAATAGCTCCAGGATTAGACTGTATTTCAAACCATGTCTTAAAAGAAGTCTTTAAATGATGTCCGGACCAATTTATAATCCTGATAAATTCATGTTTGAGACAAGGGATATTTTCAACAATTTGGAAAAGACATAAACTGGTTTTGTTACCAAAGCATGGGAAACCCAAGATGATCCAACTTCCTATCGGACGCTCAGTATAATAGACAGAAGCTCGAGGGCATCATTTGCAAGAGGTTAAGGTCTAGTATTGAAATGGTTGGATGTTTATAAAATAACCAATTTGGTTTTAGAGAAGCTAAGTCAACTATCGATGCCATCAACGTCGTTGTGGAAACTGCATCAAGGGCAATTGAGGGAAAGCATCTGAGCATCCCTACATACTTATTGGCTATAATAAGGGATTATTTCCGAAACATAATCCTGATATATGATACTGATAAAGGAGCAAAACAGTACAGAGTAACAAAGGGCGTCCCTCATGGTTCGGTTCTTGGACCGTTGTTGTGGAACGTTATGTATGATGGAGTTTTAAGGCTTAAGTTGCCGGAAAGGGTTTCAATCATTGGGTTTGGGGATGATATAGCTTTGGTGTGTGTGGCAAAGGATAAATAAATCTCATTGTGTTTGGCCTAAGGACCAGGATCCACTTTTTTGCAAAAGGGGAAATAAATAACGTTAATTTTGCAAAAACTGAAAATTTGTCAATTATTTTCGATTTAAACGCTTTTTTTCAGATTTGGGGCCTATGCGCTACGTGTTAACGTTATCGAATTCGACTAAAATTTTGTGGGTGGAAGTTTCTCATCAAATCTAACATTAATCCGACATGCACCCCTTGAAATTGGAAAATTTATGTTTTTCACACATTTGAAAACCCGCTATAATGCGTATATCAAGCAAAAAACTAAAATTTTGTGAAAATGAGCGAATTCACTAAAATGTGAATAAATTCGAAAAAAATCAATCGATTTTTATGGTCGATATCTCATTTTGTTGCTATTATATGTCGCTATGCGATAAAAAAATGAATCTGGAAGTTTTTTGCCGTTTTCGATTTTTTATGATTTTTTTAAAACGAAAATTTTTGCCATTTTTACGTAAAAAATATATTTTTTTCTTAAGTTTTTTATTATAACTCCGATACTATTGATCCGATTGAAACGCGATATATAGACGAATTAAAGGCTATGCAAATCTTAATTTTTCTGAATTTATTTTAATAATATCGGACTAGTAGTTTTTGAAGAAACGTCTCAAAAAAATTGCAATTTTAAAAAAAAATTTTTTAAAAAAAATCTATCCATAGAATTTAAAAATTTTACCATTTTTGTACAAAGGTAGTCATGATACATCAAAATTATATAGTGGTTTTAAGAGCACATGAAATTTTTTTTATTTTGTTGTGCTGCGTTATTTTGTCAAATATTAGTCAAATAAGAACTAAGCTATAGAAACATAATTTTTATTTTTTCATTAACTTACTACAACCGAATGTTGATTTGAATTTGGTACCTCTTAAATGTAGGAGTACATTATTTTTTTTATAAAATACTAGCTATCCCCGGTGCGCTTCGCTACAGCCAGCCACAAAAAATACAATAAAAACTTGGAAGAAAAGTAGAACCAACCTATATTTCGAAAACGAGCGCTATTCTCACGTCAAAAATGTTTAAGTTTCCACTCTGTTTTTTGCGTATTAACACGATACCAATTTTTTATTCTTATACAGTCTTTATTTTGCTAGACTATGCACATTAGTATGAAGGTTACTTGTAAAAAGTAACCATGACTCTATCTAGTGTAGTTCTCCAAGTACACTATAATATTTTTTCACTTTGTATAGGAGCTACCATGACCACCGCTCAAATTCAGTCTTTGTTTCTCTACACAATGTATCTTAATATGAGAGTTACTGATGCAAAATTCCAAAGCGGTACCTATTGCAGTTCTCTAGATACAGGATAATAATTTATTACTTTGTATGGGGGTACCTCGTTCACTGTCCCAATTTAGCTGCCTATGGTTTTCTAGAGTATACGCATGGGTTTGGTGGTTACATGTACCCACTTTGAAGACCATACCTATTATAGTTTTCTATGTACATGATCATAATTTTTCATTTGTATAAGAGGTACCACGCCCACTATCCCAATTCATTCCATGTTTTGGCAGACTATAGGTATAAGCACAGGGGTCAGTCATACAAAGTTGCAAGGCGCTATTTTTTGTAGTTCGCCAGGAACACGATAATAATTTTTCACTTTGTATGGGAGGTACCATGCCCACTATTCCAATTCAGTCTGCGCTAAACTATGTACGTTAATATGATGGTTATAAGGGCGAAATTCCAGGATGCTACTATTGCAATTCTTTAGACAAGGGATAATAACTTTTCACTTTGTACGGGAGGTACCACGCCCACTATTTCAATCCAGTCTAACTTTCGCTAAACTATGTATGTTAATATAGTTGTTACTGGTGCAATTTCAAGGCGCTACCTATTACTGTTACCAAACTACACGATGATATATATTTACTTTGTATGGGAGGTGGCACGCCCACGTCTAATATCAAACAAATAAGTACCATATTCATTGGTGTAGGCACCTATAGCTTTCCGACAAACAAATAAACAAACACATTTTGTGCTTTATATATATGGATATAGATGTAATAACAATTTGTATTTGTTTAATGTGGTATCTTGTGGTATTTTTTACTGCATTTTACTCAGGCTTCTGTTTTATTTAAATTTGTAAATGAATGTCATTTTAACATTGCAGTTGTACTTATTTATTACGAAGTTGGAAAAAACAAAACATTGAAAATGTAATTTTATCTGCAACTCTTTTAAAGCATTTTAAACATGATCATTTTATCAATGACAAAAATCAAAATGTAGAACGTAATAATTGTAGATCTCTTAATGAGATATTGTTAAAATCATTAAACTATTGATGTGTGAACATAATAGCAACAATGTGTTAAATATATACTACTCTACATACATATAACAAAGAATGGACAAATGAAATTCAATATTGAGCATACTTGGACAGTAATGTTGCAATTAATTTCGATATCTAATTTTTAAGGAGAATGTTCGTCATTTATTTTACAGTTAAGAAATTTGAAACAATATGCGTTAACTAGCCCTCTGAAAATTTAAAAATGTATGCTTGATTTGCAAGTTTATACTTGGATAATTATTGAATATTTATATAAATGGTGGGAAAATTTTAAATAGGTGGGAAGTTTTAGGTGGTGGTAGACTTCATTCTCACCAACTGACAATAGATGATTGAAAAAAATTTTCTCGTATTCTATTATCTTAGTTTTTTTGCTTGAATAGATGATGCTAACAAATAAACACCACCCAAAATAGATAGATGGGAAGAATGCTGAAAGCATCCAGAAAATGCATTACATTCAGCTAGTGTCTAAATAAAATTATCGCTGTTTTTAATATATCATATGATTTGTAAAAAATATTCTCTCAACTTAGAGAGAATAAAATAAACTAAAGCCTGTGCCTTGTTTCTGTAACTTATGTAAGAAACTTTTCTCATGAAATTATTATAGTCATCCTGTTTTAGACAGGGTGAGCTAGAGATAATGACATACCTTTTCATTACTTAAAAAACTTTTCGATTAGCTGTGAGACAACCTAGAAAAATAGGATGACTATTATATTTTCATGTAAAATGTTTCTCACTTTAGTTACAGAAACGAGGCTTCAAGAAATTATTTGCATGTTAATTAATACACTAAAAAAAATTCAATATTAACATTATTTACTATAAGATGTGGGATCACATCTAAAAAAGAGTAGTTATACTAGAAGTTCAGCTTCGGCAGAAACTCCACCCTGAGCTTAGATTGCAAACTTCTTCTGTACAAGTCGATCCTCAAACCAATTTGGTGTTATGGAATTCAATTATGGAGCACTGCTAGAAATGTAGAAAAAATACAAAGGCGCCAAAATAAGATTACAGTTGCTCCCTGGTATATAAAAAACTCGAACATCCACAAAGACCTAAATGTGTCATCAGTGAAAGCAGATAGCAGATAGCGAAACATGCG
The DNA here is from genome assembly GCA_949628195.1 of Phasia obesa. NCBI lineage: Eukaryota > Metazoa > Arthropoda > Insecta > Diptera > Tachinidae > Phasia > Phasia obesa. The sequence goes on along the minus strand of OX451217.1, from coordinate 59,889,332 downwards.
GTAAAGGTAAGGTCACATTAGGCAAATGTTTGCCTCAAAATTGTTTGTTGATGTTTGATTTAAATTTTCTTAATACATTTTAAAATTTGTTTTGTGGTCACACTAGATACTTTTATTTGCTCAATCAGAAGCAAATAGATATTTGGGAAAACATTATTGCCGTGTGGTCAGACTAGAGAAAATATTTGACTAAGAAAATTATTTTATTGTCAAAAAATATAAACTTATTTCCCCAAAATGTACATACATATGTACATGAAAAGTATACATAAATAAAAATTTATATGGAAGAAAAATAAAAAAAAAAAACTTAAAGATAAGATTGTGTAAACATGTTGCATTTGTACAGGTACATAAATATCGCACACAATATCACAAACAGTCACAACTCAAAATTCACAAATTTTCAGGAGAGTCAAAAACAGTTTTTAAAAACGTGGTTGCAATGGTTTTAAGCAACATAAAAATAGTCATAGAGGTATTCGAAATATAACGAAATTTCCCTGATTTAGGTCTCAGCCACTTCCAGGCACAGTCTGCAAGTATCATATTCTTCGATGATTAGATGATACTTGCAGTTTCCATAACCTGACGCAGTTATCTAGCTAAAGGTACACAGAAATTCTGGTACACAGAAATTCACAGCAGATTCCCCTATAACTAGTTGGTCTGCTGCTTATTCCCAGCTGTGCGTATGTTTCCCTTAACCCTTTTCAATATTACCTCATCAATCGAGGCACATCTGTTATATTTTAAAACACATTCCACCACTAGTTTGGAGTACACGTAAACCTGCCGCATGCATTACCGACTGGTTGTCAAGTGCAAGGAGAACCAATCTTTTCTGCACCCGACATTCCAGCAGGTGATCCAACGCATGCCGTAGTCCAAGCAATTCTAAACGGAGACGTAATCACCCAAACGCAGATTACAGGACATGTTCAGCTCAGCTGAGTATACACTTGATCCCCTCTACCCTCCATAAGAGATCCATCAGTAAAAATGCTGATATCGTTCTCCATACATTCATTTTTTATAACGTCTTTCGCAATGAGAGTCGGATGCAGTCTTTCGACTAATATTCTTCTACTCATGCGTTACATCGGCATTAGAGCTTCTCTATCCTCCTTACTAACTAGGTCCAGGATGCTCTCATGCTCGATGTTAGGCCCGGAACACCCTTTAATTTTTAATTAAAATATAAACATATAGTTGTTTTATAGGTCTGCTATAACGGTTAAGAAATTTAGACCATATATGAGAAAATCACGCCGCTATTGGGACACTTTTTAATTTTGTACTTCATTTTATTATTTGTTGCAGCGGCCAAACAATACACTTTCTGTAAAAACTTCACGCGTGAGCACTATTACGTTTCTATCCTTTAGGTACAGAACCCTAAAACAGTGTGTATCATGTGTAATTTTATTTTATTTGCTAATAATAAAGTTTTAAAAGCAAAAAACTCTGCTGGAATCAACTATTGTTTGCCCCTATTTACTCTTACAAAAACTTTGTAAGAACAAATAATTATTTGCCCAAAAAAGAAAAAAATATTTGCCGATGAGTGGTCACATTGGGAACATTTTGGTTTGCCGGTAAATAATTTTGTTTGCCAAGATTCAGCTCTTTTATTGTTTGTCTATCAATTTTATTTTGTGGTCAGAGTATGGCAAACAAATATTTGACGATTTCCAACAAATGTTTGACTAATGTGACCGTACCTTAACGTATCTAAGGAAGCTTGAATCTCATCCAAACCCTTTGGCGCGTAACATACTAAGTGAACCTGCTTACATTCGACTAAAAATAAGAGGTACTGATTTTTTTGGCCGTACATCAGAGGGATGACCCGCAAATGATTGCAAAAACCATGTAACAAACATTATTTTTGTCTAGCACTGGCTGGAATTAAAAAGTATATTTTTTTATTTTAGACTTAAGATATGATACAGCAGATACAGCAAAAAATACTGCTTCGTCGTATGCAGTTTTGTAAAGAAAGACGAGTTGTTATCACTTACGAACCTGCTTACGTATGACATGATATTTGTTCGCGATGTCCCACTTAGTAGCATTTCCTTTTAAGTGCTCAATGCTGCGTAGTATAGATGTTCTAATATCATACGGTATTAAGTTCGTACCTCGTCGAAACTCCTCGTAAATTCGAAATTTGTTTATCTCTGCCTTACAGTTGTTCTTTTTAGTATGCACTACTGTAACGCAAAATGTAAAAAATTCGTTGTTTTTTTGAAAACTTAACATTTTATGTCATACAAAATTGCATTTATTTAGGCAAAATATATATGTTACTATTAAGAGATTTTGTATGGCAGGAAAAGATTTCACTGCTTCCAAGAACCCAATTTTTTTTTTGCTGGGTATTGTTAGTTCAAAATTATTGAAGATACAATAAATAATACACGAACACAAAAAAAGTTTTATTTACAAATCTGGTATCTGATTTGGTCTTCGATTTAATCCATTTTGAGTTTTAGTACCCCTTTCGATTTTGTACAAACGATAAAATTTTTTTAAATTGATTACCCTTTTTTAACTTTAATTCTGAAAACGTACATGTTCCTTTGCATAAATAATGTATTATTCGCTTTATCTGTGAATATGACTTCACGGACTTGCAACTTCAAATTGGATCAGGTAAATGCTGCTGATTAGCTTTTTATTATTTTTTATTGGGAACACTTTGTGAAAAATTGACATGCCTGTATTTTACAGTATAAATATTTTTGTACGCGGACACTCTTTAATTTTCAAACTTATAAGGTTTTTTCTTATCGGTACCAATATGTAACATACGAAATATTCTCACAAATTGATAACCTACTCCGAATTAAAAATTTGTTAAAAATATCCGTAACAATTATTTTTCTATATAACGGCTTTCCTATTCTAAACAAGAATTTGTTTGTATTTTAATTTCTATTCACTTGAGACATTTTTAAAAATATGACCATTAAATTTTTTTTGGAAGATTCAAGGCAATGTGGTTTTAAAAACAGGAGCATTATGTTTCTTAATAAATTATTTCGATTACGTTTCCGCATTCATTTACGCAAGAATCGAAAAAAGGTATTCCAACAAAAAACTAAATCGGAAGAAGAAGACGAGAAAATGTGTAAACCAACTGTTTTTCTATGAAACGAATGAAATAGTAACAGAATAAATTAGTCAAGTGCGAGTTAGACTCACACACATAGGGTTCTGTACTATGTTCAGTACAACTTTAAAAATTCAAGTTGTTATTTTTTACCTTATTATTTTTTAATTATTTTTTATATGGTACTAAATACCCTGTGTGAATATCAAGCGTCTGCCTATAACGTGTACAAGAGAAGGCCAAATACCTAAATTTGTGAAATTTTATTTTTATTAAATTTATTTTCGTTACTTGTTGTTACAGAAGATATTGTAAAATATAATAAGTGTAAATTTTAAATGTCAGCCTAAAAGGTTATACATACACATATGCAAAATCGTGTCATTATCGAAACATACATACATATACATAATCTGCGTATGTTTAAACTATCTAGCCATTCGAGTTCAAAAATTAGACTACATTCATACGTAAGTACTTGTCACTTTCTCAAAACCGTTTAATTTTTATTTTTTCAATTTTTTTCCATGCGGATATAAATTTACACACTTTACGTTTAAAAAATTAAATTCATATTCGCGAAAATTGCATCACTATCGGAACATCCTTAAAATTTTAGTAATTGTTGTTAAAGCTTCCATGGTAATACACTTTCTATAAAAATATAAGGAACCTACATATTATGGTTCATAACTTAGGCCATATACTCGCAAATCACATTACTATCGCAACACCCTTTAATTTGTAGGTTGATTTTTTATAATTGTTTATAAAGCAAAAAGGTAAAAAAGGTGTTTGTGCTCAAGTATTCCAGTGTATAGAATTCTGTAGCGCAAGAGGTGATATTATTCGATTTTATACATCATGGAAACACAAAAATAGTTTCTCCGTTTTAATATGCGAATCCTTGCGCAATATCATCCTTCGATACCATCCAATTCGGCAGCTTTTCATATTCCTGACGTTGTTGTTTTCGACCAAGAAATGAAATAAAATATTTAAAGTTTACAAAAGCAATAAGTAAATTTACTGCATTTCATATTTACATCTTTATCTGTTTGTAAAAGAAACTTTAACAACTTGAAAAAACGTAGTTACGATGGTAATACAGAATACATACAATCGTAAAAATTTAAAGGAAACGCAACACAGAATACCCAAGATGCCAAACGGACAAATATTCGACTCGAACAGAAACTTAGAATAGGGGAGAAAAGTTTGTCAAATAATCAATATTTATATTGATGAACAAAAATTAGGGTAAATGCTTGTCTTTCAACTGTAAACTAAGAGCCAGGAAATATGGTCCAAGAGTAGTTATGAAAATATAAAAGTAATGTTATATGAATCTCAATCTTCACAGAAAGAACTGTGTTTACCAATCAAAGGTTTTAATTGGTTTCAGATTACAACTAAATTAAATAATTAATTGATTAAAATAATTCAATTATTTTTTTAATTTGGAGTTTTTTTTACCTGTTTTTATACAAATAATAGCTGTGCCCGCCACATCGTAGGCGTCCTGATAATATTTTGCTCCATTTTGCTTTGAAAGTATTTCACACCAATTGTACGACTCTTACTTTTATAGAGTGGCACCTATAGAAGAAACCAAACGCAACAAAACTAAGAAGAAACTAAGAATAACAGAATCTTATAGCCACACTCAAGTCGTAGTATTCTTACCATTAGCATTAATTTTTAAAAATAACAAAAGTAATGTAATCACATTATTTACACACATACCTAAGTATGTATTTCACAAAATAACCAAATTATACAACACGTATGCGACTTAAATATATTGTTACCTTTTAATTATTCAACAATGAGATCTTTCAAAATTAAACACGCAAATAATTATTTTAATTTAAAGACACTTTATTCAGCTTTGTATAAATAACTATTATTGCCACTGTTTAACACTTTATAACATATCTACAAATCATCGTTCACGTTCAGGATCAAATAAATACTCACTCGCAATCTGTGTACATATGAATATGAGCTACTAAAGACAATTTTGTAACAACAACTAAGTCCCGATTATAGAAAAACAACCGCTCGTTACTATTAAGTTTTTGCAACAATGTAATTCGACAAAGTAAAAATACAAATCAAATACAAATTTTATTCAATTGGCTATTTGGCAGTAAGTAATACATATTTTGTCAGCGCCATCTGTGTTTAAAATATCCCATTTTCAAAAATTAAAGCTGCCGTACTAAGCAGTACTTTTATACCGGAAAGCTTACTTTTACTGTTTTTTCTCCACTTTCTCTTGGAAATAAGATATTTTTGTGGAAAAAAGTATCCTACATTGGAATCAGGATACTTAGGTACCTCCTCAAAAAATTTTGTTAAAATCCATCTAGTAGTTTTTGCGTGAAGTGAACGCAAATGAAAAGCAGACAGACAGACGGAAATGAGTTACTATTTTATTACATGTATATAGATAGATGTATATGTATAGATATAACTATTTGAATCAATTAAAAAATTAATTGAACTGTAATTTGAAACTGATTAAAACCCTTAATTGGTGAAAATAAAATTCCTTTGTTATTACGCATATTTAAACAATCATAAAACCATAATTGGGAATAATTCAAGATTGGTTCCTAAGTAGGTTATGAACGAACCCAGAGTAATGATTTTTTTGAACTTCTGTCTATTTAAATTACAATTTAAAATATAAAAAAATTGGTACTAATTGACTAGAGTAAGTAAATATTGTTATATCTGTGGACGACAAAAAACAACTTATTTTATATAAATGTGGTCTTGAAATGCATCGTATTATATTTTTGCCGTTATAGCACTAAAATTTATATTTAAAAATTCTAAGCATTTGTTCAGTTGTAAAATATTACGATTCAACCAAGCGTACACTAACAAAAAATATGTATTTGTACACTTGCATATGAGTGTAATTTCATATGGGCAATTCTACGCCAAATCAGATATAAAAAATTCTTTTTAAATGCTTCATTCATATTTAGCTTTCATAGGTACCTTCCATAATGTTCCAAATTATAAGTTTTTTTTTTTTAAATAATTAATTTTTGGAATTTCATATTCAAAGGGTGTAACTAACCCTATTTTTTCTTCTGTCCATCTCAGGCTTCTATCTGTGGAACCGTAATAGAATAATTATTAATATTTGTACAGGTGCACAGTAAACTGTCTAGTGGAAAAAAATCAGAAAAAAAACTTCCGAATTTATCAAAAAAATACATATGGGACGAAAGCTAAGACTCCCACGATTCCAGAGGTGGTTTGGTTTTTCATGTGCCTTACACCTATAAAAACTTACACGGCTTTAAAGTCGATTTATTTTGATAATTTTTTCATAATTTTTAAGTAACAAAAAATGGGTTTGGAAAAATAAATCTCAAAAATTTATTTTTCAATCAAAATGCTAGCAAATTGATTTTTTTTATTCAGAAATGTAGCAGAAACAATGAAGAAATCCTAAAATTTAAATATTAATAACAACACTGTAAAAAAAATTGTGACTTTTTTAGCCAAATTTGTGTACTTTATGCTTCGGTGGACCCGAAAAAATAGGCACATCAAAAATATACTTTTATGAATCAATAATCTTATTTTCTGTTATATATATATACTAAAATACGTATACAAACATTTAGGTGTTTTCTATGGCAACTTTTGAAATATGATGATTTTGAAAATCAAAATTTAAATTTTCCCAATTTTTCTTTAATATTATCACCTAATTTGTAATTTAAATAATTCTTTCTTAGAGAGAATAAAAACGAACTTAAGCTTGATTATAAAATTTCATTGTATGTAAAAATCATCCATATTTGATCTTTTTATTAAAATTATCAGTTGATCAATTTGGTAACCCTATTCATATAATGTTATTTGAATTCCAATGGTTGTGAGTATTTTCAAAACTTTAAAAAATAAAATTACTAAAAAGTTTAAAGTAATGTTATATTAAAAAAAGGTATACGGCAACCCTAAATAATTAGAGATTTTATAAAAAAAAAACTATCATGCTTTATCATTTTGTAGGTGAAATGATAGATTAAAATTCAAAAAAAGTAATAATTACTGAAATGGAGGAACTTTGGGTATTTAATTGTCCCCGCACCGGAAAAATAAAAGGATTTCTAAAAATGTTAATTTATTTTTGAAAATAGTAGGCCACGAGAGAGATATGTGCCAAAAATTTCATTAAGCTACCATAACTCCTTCGATTTTTTTTCCAGTTTTACTATGGGGACCGTTCTGCCCCCGAGGCACTTATTGTCATTGCGGTTTATTCTCAAAGCTTTGACGCAGTACGTTAGTATGCGAACTCTGGATACCAGTCGACGTCCAGTTTCAATGTAGACTTACCCATGCATAAGGAGCTCTGTGTGGGTGGACAACGTTTTCTCCAATAATGGCCTAGGAAGAATTCAGAAGGGATGGACAGGAACGCCTCGCAAGGGTCGTTTAACCGGGATATTTCGATAGGGATGGACAAGGAAGCCTCGTTAGAGGTGGAGAGATTAATCCCTTTAGGAACTCCGGTTGCCACTGGCCAGGGGAGGATATCGAAATAGAATGACAAAGAAACCTCGCAAAGGGTGCACTGGTCAGTCTATGAAGATACTCCTGCCGCTATGGAGATAAATGTGGTCTGCTTCGATATTCCCCCTACATTACATACATGGGGACCGTTCACTGTGAGGTGTATTAATAGAAACGCTGAAATAATGCAATAAAGTTTATATATGACCTGAGACTTTTAACCATAGTAGGCAAAAACTTAAAATTTACACAAAGTATATAAAAATGTGTCTGCTACAAGAACAAGTATTAAAAAGGAACATTAAAGGCTGCTCCTATAGTGATGTAATTTATATCTTATTGCTTTATTTATTTAACCTGACACCTGATTTTTACACAGAGGATACACAGAGAGGGTGCTGTAGCTTAGATAGTTAGCATGTCGGCTACCAAGTATGTATATTGACTTGAGTCTCCTGGTTATCTTCTTACTAATATTTATCACAGCGCCCCTCCTTTGCCGGTATTACTCTATAACACAAAATCGTAGGCGAAGTAATGTTTATCAGCTTCAAAACTAATGTGCCAGATGCGCTGGAACACCGTTTTAAAAATAATTATGACGTACAATTGCAAAAGTGACGCTTATCTTTCTTCATTTATTTCACTATCTATCTTAACTTTGCTCTTCTATTCCTTTCCCAAAAGAAAGTACCGAAATTAAATGGTATGCAAAATTCCTGAGTGTCACTTCTCTTAAAAAAAGTCTGTATTAATGAAGTCCTGATTTTTTGGGGAATATGGCCTTATCTTTTATAGGTTCAAATTTCCACAGGGTTGTACAGTGTTCGCTTTCAGACCAAGTATAAAAAAATTTAAAATGGAAACCAATAGCTCATAATGTCCTTTTGGCAGTTTTCTGAATTTATGAGACATATAAATAAAAGCCCGTGACTGCATTTGTATTTTTGAGTAGTTTAAATACAACACAAGAAAAAACGTAACAAAGTTTTAAAGCAATATATGTATGTATTCAAACAAATGTTGATTAGGTCGGCATTCATAGGGAGAATATTTTGTCGGGAATGCTTGCCTATCGAAACCCTATGTCGTATACAAAATATATAAAATTGTATCTAGAATATGCGTCCACATGTATAGACTAGAGTGTGAAAAAATGCAACAAATCTGACCCAATTAATTGTTTAATGATTAAAAAATAAAAATTACCAAAATGCAATTGTTGATGTATACCAACACATTTTTTATATTTACGAATTGGCGTGGAATGCCCTACATTATTTTATGAACTATGGTGTTTTTGAATTCATAGTACAACATCTTCGCATAAAACACAATAATATGTAAATATTTGTATATTGTGTTTTTATTTATTTAACATTTTAAAGAAAGATTATAATAGAAAAAAAACAACAATTTTACTGTTTAACAGTTTTAGTAAATTTTTGCACGCTAAGTTTATAAATATATATACACTCAGTCAAATAATTATATGTGCAATATTGATTTTCTCTGGACCTTATGTTATACTTACGGTATAGTTGTAGTATTTGGCATACACACGCTCTTTTAATTGCTTTATCTTTTGTTGATGTTTGTTAAGTCTTTGTTTGCACCGCATTCGTAATACCGTTATTTTTGATAAAGTAAAATTACGTGCAATATAAACTGGTGGAATCAATGACCCGTCATGTCAAATTGGTCATGATACACAAGGGTAACACAAACTCTTTTTAACTTATTCATGTTTGATATTTCATTTTTAAGGTTTCGTACCCAAAGCATAAAAACGTAACCCTATTGTTTTCGCTACAATGTCTGTCCGTCTGTCAGCGCCTTTTATCTGTGGTACCATAATAGATAGAGTCTTGAAATTTCTACAAAAGATGTATAACTGTTGCCGCTATAGCAATGAATACTAAAAGTTATAGGGTGTTCCGATAGAGACGAGTTATTTACGTATATGTGTTTATTTCTTGAACTGTATACACTTAAAATTTACAAACAGTATTTAAAACTTAGTTCGCTATATAAAAAAGTATAAAAATATCAACCTAAAAATTAAAGGGTGTTCCGATAGTGACGTGATTTGCATGTATATGGCCTAAGTCTTGAACCATAATAGGTAGAATCTCTGAAATTTTTTGAGAAGGTGTATATGTACCTGTAGCCACTATAGCAACAAATATTAAAACTTATAGGGTGTTTCGAACGTGATTAATTACGGTTATGTCTTTATTTCGTGAGATGTAGGAGGCATACACTTAAATTTTTCAGACAGTAAATAGAACTATTTTCGCTTTATAAGCAAGTATACAAAATTGAAGCAAAATACTAAATGGTGTTCCAATATTGACGTGATTTGCATGTATATGGCCAAGTTTTGAGCGATAATAGATAGAATCTTAAAATCTTTACAGAAGGTGTATTGCTATGGCAACTATAACAAATAGTAAAAATTAAAGGTGTTCCGACAGTGACGTGATTTGCATGAATATGGCCTAATTTTTTAGCCATAATAGGCGGACTTGTAATTTTCATAGATGGGTTATTAGTATGACCCGTATAAAAAATAATAAAAAATAAAGGACTTTCCGACAGTGACGTGATTTTCATGTATAATGCCTTATTTCTTGAACCGTAATAGGTAGACTCTTAAAATTTTGTACAGAAGATGTGTCGCCACGGCCAAAGTGAAAATTACTAAAATTTAAAGGTTGTTATGACAGTGTCGTATTTTTCACGTAAAGCGACTTATTTTTTTAATCGTGATATGTAGACTCTTGATATATTTATAGAAAGGGAACTGCTATGGTTGCTATAACAAATAATAAAATTAAAGGGTGTTCCGACAGTGATAGGATTTTTACGTAAATAAACTTATTTTATAAACCGTAATAGGTAGACTCTTGAAATGTTTACAGTAGATGTGTTATTTCGGCCACTATAACAATTACTAAAAGTTTAAGGATGTCCATCAGTTACATGTGTTTCACCAATATTACTTTATTTTTTGAATCGCAATGATATTTTTTAGAAAGTGCATTACCATGGCCGCTATAACAACAATTACTAAAATTTAAAGGTTATTCCAATAATGACGCAATTTTCGCGAATATGAATTTAATTTTAAAACTAAAGGGTGCCCCATAAGACAGAAAAAATTAACAACTTTAATTTTTAAACTCGTACTAAACATAGTACGGAACCCTACGTGTGTGAGACTAACTCGCACTTGACTGATTTATTATTTCGTTTAAGCCTAGTACTCTGTACGAATTTGTGGTAAATGTTGAGCATCATCATTTAATATTTCACAAGGAAAATTTGACAATTAAAATGTGCTGTCTATCTCACGATTTGGAAGAATTTTAAGATTTCATTGTTTTTAACCGACTTCAAAAAAAGAAGGAGGTTATCAATTCGTCTGAATGTTGCTTTTTTATGTTTGTGCCCGCAGAACTCAGTCATTTCTGAACCGATTTTAAAAATTTTTCCATTATTAGAAAGGAAATGCTTACAGATTGGTCCCATTTTAAAAGAAGTTCAGAATTTTGAAAATTAAAGGGTGTCCCCATACAACATACGTGTTTTTTACGCGTATTATCAACCGTAAACGGCACCCTTTTAAAATTTAAAAAAACTGCTTATTACTATAGCTGCGAATAACAGAAATTAATAAAAAAATAAACTTAAAAATTAAAGGGTGTCCCCATATGTGACGTCAATTTTAATATATGAACCATTTGAACCATTGTAGACAATCACTTGAAAATTGGACAGAATGTCCAATATTTATAATCAGAAATTAAATATTTATAATTAGAAGTTAAAGGGTGTCCCAATAGTTGATGTAATTTGATGTATATTGCAAAACTTTTGAACCGTAACAGAGAGACGGTTGAAATTTACAAAGAACCCGTATATCTAAGTCCTTTATAACATCAAGTATATAATTTAAATTTGGAAACTAACGGGTGTCCCCATAATTGGTATAATTGTACCTATCTAGCCCTATCTTTTGAACCGTTATAGACAAACACTTGAAAATTAGACAGAATCTCCACTACTATGTCCCGTATAATAACATTTATAAATATTTAAAATTTTAAAGGGTGTCTCAATAGTTGATGTAAATTGATGCATATGGGCAAACTTTTGAACCGTTTTAGACAGACATTTGAAATCTACAAAGAATCTGTCCTTTAAAATAAGTGTTTAATTTAAAATTATACATTAAAGGGTGTCCCAAAGGTGATATTGTTTAACCTATATTGCCATATATTTGGAACCGTTACTTTTTATTGCTGTGTCAGTAATAATAAGTGTAAAAAAATAAAGGGTGTCTGACGTAATTTGTCGTATATGGCTTTATCTGCTAAACCGTTATGGATAGACATTTGAATGTACAGAACGTACATATATTACTATGTCCGATAGAGCAACAAGTATTAAATTATTTGATTTGAGTACTATTTCTTACAGATTACTTCCCTTTAAATTTTTAGTTTAGAATTGATGCCCATATATTTGTTTTGTAGTCGGTTTTTTTTGCAAGAATTATTTAAGCTTTTGTTTGAAAAATTCCACAGGAAATAATGCCCATTTGCTTTATTTCACAGCTTCGATAACATCTTGCCAGAAACATTTCAATGTTTTGCCTCAGTAAAAACAGAGTACTACTTCTGCAACATTTTATCATGATTTTTCACAAAATTTTTTTTATTTATGTATGTATGTCGTTTTACAACATTCCACATGAAAAACTGAACAGAACACTGGGCCTTAACTATAAATTCGAAAAAAATAAATGTTCCTAATTTTAATTGTTTCTTTAAATTCAAATTAAAGTTGAAGCATTGCACATATAATTATTTGATTGAGGTATTTGTACGAATTTTTTACACAATGGACAATTGAAAATTTTGCCTTGAATTGAATATGTTATATCTAAAAGGAATTAAACAGTTTATCAATTGTCTAGCTTTATGATAAAATTTTCAAAAAAAAAAAAAAAAATATAAAGTATCTTGGAAAAATAGATTTGAGACATCACAGAAACTGCGTAGGAGAATACGGGTACAAAAAACTCAACTTTTTGTTGGTGTTCTATGTTAACTCTTTGCAAGAGTTGTGTTTTGTAGTGCTTAACATACTCATTAACAATATATTTTGTTCTTCGAATACGCTAAAATACATCAAGGATGTTAATTTTTAGTTTTAGTACTCTTAGCCATGCACGAATACACAAAACAATAGATTCTTTTGGTGTATCAATAAGATATTTTAGTTTAACTAACTTATTCTCGGCATATAAGTTTTTTAATTGAGTCGAGTATTCATTACAAATCGTTAGGTCAAAAATGAAAAAGGAAGCGCCATATATCTTTGCATTACTCAAAAACGGCACATCCGATTTTGTCAATTAAAAATGCGCTTTTGAATTGACTTTCGGGATATAAAGTAATAATCTTTTGCGTTCGCATCACATATAAACTACAGGATGTATTTTAACTTTTTTCGTAAAAAAAATTCATTTCGAAAAGTAAAGTTCTCTATTTTCCGTTTTAAAGGTACTGAAATTTTCGGTTTAAAACTGGGATATTTTAAGCACGGTTGCGCACCTTTTTTTTTTTGAAAGTGGGATATTTTAAACAAAATTTGTATTTGTTTGTGTTTTTACTTTGTGGAATCACATTGTTATTAAAAATTTTTAAATACTTCTTATAGAGGTTTACAATAATTTATAGAATTTTATCCAGAAATGGGTACCTTTATAGAAAGTAAATACATAAACCATAACGAAAGCACTATAAAAGTAAGAGTCTTACAATTAGTGTGGAATACTTTTAAAGCAAAATCGAGCAAAATATTGTCAGGACGCCCACGACATGGCGGGCAAGCTAATTTAAAATAATTCATATCTCAAGGCTGCGTAAAATTCATTTATTGAAATAAATAAATCTTAACAAACTTAGTTATCTTGCAAATGTTTTACGAGTTGCACATTTTTTACTAATGAACCTAAAAATTTTAAAAGTTTTTAATATTTTTTCTATTAAGTTTCAATAAACTTAAACTCAAGCAATATTTATAAATTTTTACCAAGCCTTGCGTAATATATGTATATTGTGATGAATTTTTATATCGCAATAATGCGTATGTAGTTTATGTAATTTTAGTACAGTAGATATATTGCCATTTATTTCAATCCTTATATAGCGGCTTGCACCTGCCAAAAAGCGAATATAATTCCAGTTGCAAAAGCAGCGATTAATGCGACAAACTAAACAAACATTAATATCGACAAGGAAAATAAAACGATATACTAGTACGAATAGAAATTAAAAATCATTAATATCACTCTTATTTATTGAACTACTTACCGTATTTATACCTTTAAATAAACAATGCTTTGAAATGCTAAAGTTTATCTAATCAGCTAAAATTTACTTGAATAATTATCAAATGTTTAAAAAATGAGTTCAAACTGGCTTTTAGTTTTAATTTTGTTTTTAATGCTTTTTCCATTCTAAATGCATTTATTAAATATAATTTATATTTATAAGATTTTAAAAAGTTTTTTAGAAAAAGTTTAACTTTCAGCTTTATTTTATTTAATTTTGAAATTATTTTTAACAATATTTTTCACATTTTATTTTGATTTTTTATTTGTTTTGTTGCACAACTCATTTATAATATTTTATTTGCGCTTTTGCTTTATTTTAAGAAACTATTATCTTAGACACTTTTATTTTTTTTTTATAAACTAACGTCAGTTGACTCACGCGTTTTATGGTTTAACATCGATCAACTACTGTTGTCTGCGAATATTATCTTTTTCTATTGCTGCGACGACAAATCATTCCGTGAGTTTGCTCTATGTACCTTTAAATGTGGCTGTTGTTTTTGTTGCTATTGTTTAAAATCAACGATCGTTACAAGTGCAACCAGATAAATACAACGCATTAACTCCCAATTTTAAATTGAAATACCCTAAAATCTCCATCTAATACGTATTGCATTATGTATATTATATAGACTTGATTGCACTGACTAATAAAAATTATTTTAAAGAAAAAGTAAATTTCTTTAAGTTTACTTCTATAATTCTTGGAGAATTTATGGGCATTTCCCATAATTGTTTGTTTGTTTGATTTTATTCTTTAATATAACTATTTTTAGTTATTAAGTTTCAATAATATATTAGGTGTGAGGAAAATTTCAGTCGGGTTTTTTTCGACAAACAATAAAACTGCAGGTGTAAGTTTTATTGTTTGTCGACTAGTTTACAAACATTTTTTGTAATTTATTCAGTTTTTTTAACTAATAAAACTGCCAAAGTGAGTGAAGAAAAGGTTCATTTAAGAGGCCGTCTTCATTAGCCATCAACGTGTCTTAACAAAAGTCAAACTTCCTATAAAAAACAATATTTTTAATACGTTTTTTTTATATGAAGTTGGACATGCTCAATTTTGCTGCTTGGGAGATACACTAATTAAAAATCGATTACAATTTTCAAGCCTCCATATGTTTTCAGGGCTGATTTTTTTTTTTTTCTTGAAGATTGAAAAACGTGTCCGAGTAAAATTATTTTATAAAAATAAATGTCATCTTAACCTAATTTAAATTCATCGCTCTACGATACGTTAGCTCGCAGCCGCCTTGTTAGTGTGAACTCTAATAGAGGAACTAATTTAATAATACTGCACAGTTGCCTAAAAATCGTTTAATTGAAAAGCATTGTTTAAAATATTTATAATATATTTATTGACTTTTTATATTTTGGCCTCTAAATAAAAGAATAAACTGTCTAGCTTTGCATCTCTGTCTTCGCAACTGTGCAATCATAGATAATATTAACGAAAAAAAATGGTAGAACCTTAACGACAAAAATATTTAAATGAAAATAATTTTTATTCTAATCCAGACTTGGGGGATATCAATTACATTTTGTAATTAATTACACATGCAATTAATAATTACATGTAATTGTAATTGAAAATTTTCAATTACTAATTACAAGTAATTGTAATTAAAATCAGGGACTAAATCAATTACAATTACTTGTAATTTATAATTGAAAAATTTCAATTACAATTACTTGTAATTAGTAATTGGAAATTTTCAATTGATTTTTTTCAATTACAATTACATGTAAATGAAAATTTAAAGTAATGAATACTTTTTTTGTAATTATTGTCAAAAAATATTTAATTACAAAATTGTTCAATTACATATAAATTTAAAATAATATTAAATACTAAACATTTCCATGTATATTTACATATTATACCATTATTTGCAAAGTTATAGTAATAGTATTATTTATTAATAAAAAATTCTTATTTGCTTTAAACAAACCATTCCTCTGTTAATCCTTGTCGTCTTAGTGTTAACATAGTACTAGCAAACAAAAATAACCTTTCAACTGGTGCTGAAGATCTTAAGTGAGTATTAGACCGTTAAAAAGCCTTTAGTATTATAGGATAGTTCTTGAGGCAATTTAGAAACGAATTTAGACCACGCAAATAAAGTGAAAATTTGAAACTATTTTCTTTTTCACAATGTCAATGTGTACGGAATATAAAATGAAAAAAATGTATATTTGACCGCAAAGTTTTCAAAATTTTGTAATCGATAATTACGATAAAGGTGTTCACCGTAATCGAACATGGATGCAGTTTTCGTATTGCTCGTTTGAATAATACTGTTGACCATGCAACGCAAGAAATTCATATTTAAGATAAGCTTGAAATTATTAGGAATATAATTGAATTTCGTCCAATTAGAAGTAATGAACTGCCTAATTACAATTACTTGTAATTTGTAATTGAACTTTTTCATTTACAATTACATGTAATTAGTAATTGAAAATTCCTAATTACTAATTACAAGTAATTGTAATTGATTTAGTCCCTGATTTCAATTTCAATTACTTGTAATTAGTAATTGGAAATTTTCAATTACACATTACCTGTAATTGTAATTGAAATGTAATTGAATCCCCCATGTGTGTTCTAATCTATTAACTAATTATTCATATAAACTAATTTTATTCAAATCAACAGAATTTCTTTTGTTAACAACATATTTAAAAAAAAACAGATAATTTGAAAACAAAAACTTATAAAAATTTAAATAAAATTCTGTTAAATTATTAAACCTTTTGTTAAAACAGTAGTAATACATTCTACGAAAAACAACTAATAAAATTAGTTAAATTTACATCCCTAAATGAAGCTAATGTGAATAATTTATCTGTTGATTTGATTTAATTATCGTTTATTTTACAAAATTTTTTATTTTATTTTATTATTGAAGAAATGCAATATATGGGTAATTCCATGTCAAATTATATTCGTTGACTCCCTGAATCCAAATATAATTTTAAAAAAATTATATCTCTTATCGCGTATTCGCTCAAGGATTAAATATATTCTCATTCTAGTTCTTTAAGCCATATTATGTTGAGTGGTAGTTCATTTTAAAGGAGATTTCATATCTACACTTTTGATAACAATCGTAAAAAAACTAATTTATCACAAATTTTTTCCTTATATTTACAAAAAAGTTTTATTAATTATTATTTATTAATTTTTTTACATATGTAATAATATCTAATTTCCAAGAGAAAGTGGAGAAAAAGCAGTGAAAATACGCAATTTCCGGTTTAAAGGTACTGAAATTTTTGGTCGAAAACTGGGATATTTTAAGCACTATTGCGTGACATGAGGCGTCAGTTGAATAAAATTTGTACTTGATTTGTATTTTGACTTTTTGAAATCTTGTTTACGGCCATGATTCACTATCATACTCAGTCGCATGATCTGTTAAAAACAGCATGTGTGCGATAGTGTGGATTAGAAATGTAAGTGTGTGACGGACTTTCTGACAGGTCTATACGATTTGATAATCTTTTGAAAAAAATCATAAATTATAAAAATAAATTTGAAACGATTTTTTTTTGAGTAGAACAGAATTCTGTCAGATTTTTTTGTGGTTGAATCGAACGATTGTGTAGGATAGTGAATCCTGGCCTTTAAAAGTACTGAAATTTTCGGTTTAAAACTGGGATATTTTAAACAATATTGCGTAACAATAGGCGCCAATTGAATAAAATTTGTATTGGATTGGTATTTTTGCTTTGTGGAATTACAACGTTATTAAAATATTTTAGACACCTTTTACAGAGCTATACAATAATTTTTAGAATTTTTTATTAATTTTTAAATTTTATCCAGGGATCGGTACCTTTATATAAAGGAAATACATGAACCATAACTGAATCACTATAAGAGTAAGAGTCTGACCATTGCTGTGGAATACTTTCAAAGCAAAATATTGTCAGATGCCCACGACGTGGCGGACATAGCTAGTTTCTTAAATATAAGGAAATTAATAAAAGTATTTTTTTACGAAAACCGTCTGCAGATTTGACTAAAAAAATTTACAAAAGCTGTTTATAACTGGATTTCAAACTTTTATTTTTAGCTTTAAATTCAATGTCCATATAAAATTCGCAAACAAACATCAATATAAGGAAAAAATATAAAAGGTCACAAAAAAGTGGCTTAGTAAGTTCACCCTGATTTAAAATTACTTTATCTAGTAGAACTATCCTGGGCAATGAAGTATGTTCTCAACCTTCCTTTTATTTTATTCCTCAATTGTTTCCAAAACAAGTCCCTGATAGGAGCGTATTTTGAGATTGGCGCGGGCATTGACTGTTATTAATGTTCGATATCACGGAAAGATATCACAGTTCATTTTACCAGCATTTGGTTAGATTGATGTGGACAAGACTATGTCATATGCAATACTCCTCGTAAAACAATTCAGTTACTGGATGTACTACAGTTTTTGGTGATCAGAAGTGGTTCCCTAAATTGTCGATTTATTTAAAGGGATTTATTTGAAATCAAATGTCTATACCAATACTGCGTCAACTGGCTATACCTTTATGGAGGAAAATCAATTTATCAAAATTAATGCAAAATTGTCATAAAAATTTTTATAAAAGTTTGTGCCTGCAAAGCCTTGGTGGCTATTTGCCTGGTGACTCAATAAATTAGTCAATAACAATCTAAACCAAAAAAAGGTTTCTTACCTATTTAAAAATAATGTTGTGTTAATTTTACGACTTCTGTGCATGAATTGATATAAATTTGTTTTAATTTAAAATTGCTTTCAGCATACATAATTATATCTGTGGCAATAAGGAAAAAGTGCTTAAGTCTGATTTTTAGGTTTTGTAGGAGAACAATTTTAAACTTTAAAATTAATTTCTTTCTTAAATAGCTTATCTTAAAACTTTACATAAGAGAGCCAAAAGTATGTTTTGGAACAAAATCTTATATCTACCAAAAGTGCGCTCGCGTTGCAATAAATAAGTTGTGAAAGAAGTTTTTATGCTTTAAAAAAATAACTTAGTAGTTTCTTAAGCTTTTTTCCAAATGCGATTAGACATTGAAAAAATATAAGCAGAGTGTAATTTCGCTATAACTTCCTGAAAAATGGTACAAAATAATTGAAAATTTGCACATGGGTATTTTCAACTACGGAGATTGCAAAGGTGCTAATAACTAAAATTTTGCTTAAGTCGACTTAAGCACTTATTCCTTATTGCCACAGATATATTACTACAACTACAAACTAAGTGTTTTTAAATTCCTAATTTCATCACGTCTATAAAATAATATATAAGTTGATGTAAGTACAAACTTTAAGTACGGCTACACTAAACATATTTGTAGTCAATATATAGCTGACTTTATTTTTTATCAAGGTAAAACAATTAAGAGACTTTTCAAAAGTGTCATTTCAAAACAATAAGAGAGCGTAAAATAAGTATACAACTCAGTGTTGGGATTTGTGGTACAATTGTACCAAATTTGGTACAATTGACACATCAGTGGTACACTGGTACGCCTTGTGATTTTTTTGGTACAATTTCATATAAAATTTATTCAATAATTTTTTTTATTTAATCAATATTTTTCACTTTTTAAGCTGTTAAAATGATATCAAAAGATTTTTTAACTGCAAAAAAGATTTATAGAAATATGATATTTAGTAGTTTTAGTCTGTTAAAGAAAATAAAAAACGCAGAAATGTAAAAATGTAAAAATGTATCATTAAAAAAATTATTAATAAAAAAAATATTTTTTGTTGGCTTGAAGGTTTTTTAGAAAAAAAAAATATGGTAACACTGTGTATACGAGTAAATTATAGGTAATTTAGTTAAAAGTCCTTTTTGCTGAACTATAGCGTTTGAACGTTTTTGAATTGCCTCAATCAGTGTCTGATGATATTCGGTAGATATATTTTTCTATTCTTTATAGTGAGAAACCGTAAGGTCTTTTGGTTAGTTAAATGAATCCCTAATTGTTCTTCTAAATAACTCCAGATATATTCTATCGGATTAAGATCCGGTGACTTGTAAGCCTTTTATTATTGAAATAAGTAATTATTTTGGGAAATTCCAAATCTTGGTACAATTGATGCTGATATGGTACAATTTTATCACCGCAAGGGGTACAATTTAAACATTGCCAGATCCCAACACTGATACAACTTATAAGTTAATTATTTATTTATTTGATTTTAAACATTCTCTTTTTAATGCAGTGAAGTTTTAGTTAATGACGTATTACTGACATGTTAACCCGCTGCTCAATCTGATGATAAGAAATGAGTCTTTGATGGTATTTTTTTTTTTCCTTTGTTAGTAGCATATATTTTCATCACACATTTATGCGTTTTCGAATTTATTTGCAAATTGTATTTTTTACTCTATAATCGAACTCAAGCCTTAAGATTTGATTTCTTATTTTTTAATATTATATACATACATACATATACTTATTGTATCTTCAATATAAAAAACTAACAATAAGTGCTCATACATATATGTATAATATAAGTTTTAAAAAAATATTTATCATGATTGTTGCTTTTATTTGGGATCAAGGATCGAAAATAATAATTATTTTTGAATTTTACAAGGAAAAAACCAACCACTAGAAAATATCGGAGAACCAAATGAAACACACCATTTTTGACGTTTTTAACTATATTTGCATAAAATCGTATGTTTTTTAAATTCTTTATTTTTTTTTGGTTGCATCATCATTTAAGGATAAAATAAATGTTTTCGATATGGACATTTCCATGTGGCGTGACGTAATAATTTAAAAAAAATATTCTTTCTTAGAAAGAATAAAACAAACTTAAACCTTAATTAAATCTTTTTTAAAAATTATATTTGGAATCTTATATAATGTTTATATCTAACTATGCGTAATTCCTTGTCTTGAAATTTATTAAATAAATATTTTATGAAAGAAACACTAAATATTTATTTCCAAAAAATATAAAAATCAGAATGGATTATAATGGGAAAAGCATATTCATACAGGTATTATGAATATACGTGGAACTCATTGCTGAACAAAAACAATATTTCTTTTAAAACGAAGTATCGGTTACTTGAAGGTGTAAGTCGTATGCAAGTGTGTATGCACTTGTATGCACTTTGAAGAGGTGGATAAACTGCAAAGATATTTTATTAAGCATATACTAAAACTACCAAATTTCACCCCAAACTATGTCTTAATGTAAGAAACTGGTTTACAAGATGCCATTTGTATACATTTAAATTGAGCCTAAAATATTTATATCATACACTTTATAAATTAAATTCGTCGCGTCTTCCACATAAATTAAGCGTAAAACTTCTGGAAAAAAATATATTTTGGGCAAAGACAATTATCGAGCTAGGAAGTGGCTTTAACATGCATTGGTAGCATCAAATCAATGGCGCAAAAATCAAAGCTATTTGTTAACTATTCTGGAAATGAAGTATCATAACGAACGCATCTCAAAGCCAAACATTTTACAAAAATTTACAATTTGCAGCAGGACAACTATACCTCCTGACACTACTTGACCAAAATTATATAACATATATCTTAAAAGCTAGATGTGACCTAATAAATCTAAATGGTACACGATTTTCAACAAGCACAAATAAAGAATGCTCCTTATGCAATACAAGAGAAATTGAATCTTTACAACATTTTCTATGCCGATGCCTTGTTTTGAATTTTAGCAGATTCCAACAGTTTCATGCTATAGCAATATCAGAAGAGGATTTTGTGAAATTACTAAATGGAGAACTTTTTAATTGGGAAAATTTAGCAAAATATATTTTTAATGATTTATTGTACCGAAATTCTTTAATAAATGAATACAATCATTAAGATATACATATCCTAAAATTTTTTATATTATGCCCACTTTTCCGCCTAACGACAATGTCAAAGCCGCTAGTACTTAGCTATTTCATCTGTGGCTTTTTCCAAATTTTATGAAAAAATTCCGATTCTTAAACTTAAAAGCAAAATCTAAATTTTTAAAGAAAACCCGGCTTATCTCAAGCCTATGCGAATCTGATTTAATTTTTTGTAATACGGCTTTCAGTATTTTTTTCAATCAAACCATTATTATATGTAAATTTAAATTAAAAATATGATGCGTAATGTGCATCTTTGAAAATTAAAATTAACTATTCGATTAATAACAAGGTTTTTTACTATAATTAGTTTATTTTATTATCCTCTGTTAAAAAGCAAAACTTCATGCACTTGTTATCGTCAGCGTAGAAATAATGGGAATAAAAATTTTACCGCTAATTCATATTTCATTGATCCTTGTATTTATTTTACGATTAGTTGTTGTTGTAGCAAAAGTTTTATGGTAAAATAAGAATTTCACAATTACTCTTATACATGTAAATTGTATAGAGAAGAAAATACTCTTAGAAATAAAACAAAACTGACCAAAACAAGAACTTTGTAGCCAAATATCTCGCAAGCGCAGCAAAGGAAAGCTTTAAACTCTGTAATTAAATTATTTTGAAATATTTCTCATCAATAATGTTGGTTAACATTTGGTTTTTTGACCAGGGTGGTCCATTCTGTGAAAATGCCCATATCAATTTTTCTTTGCATTTAAACAGGGTTCTGAAGTTTTTATTTCGAAACATTTAAATATCAACATTTATGATATTTCTACCAATGAGATTACAAAATTGTATATTTATTTTTCACGCTTATAAACGAACAACACAAATTTTCTCTCTACACTCACACATGAATGTGTGTAACTATTTTTTTTAGCATTTATACATGAACAGTAAAAAGTAAGATATATCCATATTATTCATGTGTGAATGGTGATAAATTTGCTCTTCTCATTAATGCTGTTTTATATATGTTAATGTTTGTACATTTTTTTTCTTTTCATTTATGAAATTTTTCATTTGTGAGTGTTCATTTATGAAATTTCTCACTTCTCACACTCTGTTACTGCATATACCGGCCATAACAAAATGTGTGCATATGCATGGACACTTATGAAAAGAAAGCAAAAATAAATAAACCTTCTCACTCATAAATGAAAAAACACAAAATATATCATAGTTTCTCACACATGAATGCAAAGAATTGAAAAAAAAAACTGAAATGTACATGCTCGAAGTGAGTGAGCATTTCGGCAGTATGGCTTAAACATTTTATTTATTAAAGAAATACTAAAAACATAAAAATTACTTCTATTTTTATGCATGCATGTATGTCAAATAGTACAATTATATCTGCAAAAAAAAAATCAGGAAAAAAAAACATTATTTATGCCCAAAAATCACGAAATAATAATTATTTCCGGAAAAAAGATCAGAAAATAATAAATATTTATGCGAAAAAAATGAAATTCAGGAAATAACAATTATTTCTGCCAAAAATGAAAATCAAAATATAATATTTATATTCTGGTTTCTATGAAAAATTACTTAATTCTTATGGTCTCTGTTTAACACTCATCTCAAGGTTGTTTGGACCAGGAAATATATGTTCCTGCTTCTTATTCCAAGATAACCACGATAATTTGGGAATAGCAGACATAAAAACTGTTTTAAATACTTTGCCGCATCATTCACGATTTCTACTTTAACCAACTACTCATTAAACTGTGTGAATACTTTTAATATACCAATGTACCAGTGTTGCCAAAAAAAGCGGTTTTCCCGCCAGATCTTGTTGCTCTTAGAAGCGGAAACTTTTGAAAAAAAACCGCTAAGTGTATTTTTTTAGCTGTAAAACTTTTTAGTTAGTGGTTTTCTATCGTTTTTAAGTTTTAATAAATACGAAATTTTAAGCATGAAATATCTGGAATAAGTTTTTATTTGTTATAATGTAAGCTGAACTCAGTAGTTGTAATCTCTTATATTGAGTTGAATATGCGCTACTATGACTTTTTATTGCCAAAAGTGTAGTAGACTAGATAACCTAAAATGTACTAGTGAATCTCTGGTTCTCTCTTGCCAGGGTAAAATTATTAGTACAAGACAAAACAAAATTTCATGTTTTCTGTTGCACCAAATGATGAGATCTACTACAAAATACATTTTTTTATATTGAAAATATTTAAGTAATAGATAAAATAAAAAAGATTTTATTTCGTATTTAACATATAATTAGGCAGTCTTATCAACCGAAAAGTTGCACAAATTAGTTGTTCAACTTTAACCTCGATTATATCAAAACTATACTTTCGAATCTAAGATCTTCAATACGCCATAAGTTCAAGTCCAGAATTTTGTAGATTATTGAAAAACATCGAAACTGAATTTCGACCTCTGAAAAGAGAAAATCAGCTTACGTCACATATGTATGTATATCTACACAAGTATGATTAAAATATCGCTTTTTTGCATATGCGCTCGAGGATTAAATATATTCTAATTCCAGTTATATAAGCCCTAGGAAGTTGGTTAATAGCTCATTTTAAAGCGGATTTCATACCTTTTTATTTGATATCAATAATGTTTAACAAATTTTTTTCTTATATTTAAAAACAAGTTTTATAAAAATCTTTGAGATAGTGTCTTCTAATTTTTTTCAAATTCATATATGTTTTTTAATGTGGCTTAGTTAGTACACAATAAAAAAGTGGAACCATGGTGGGATCAGAAGTTATGTTAAAAAAACTACATATTTTTTAGTTTTAAGGAATATTTCTTACTTTTATTACCCAGTTTATTAAAAAATTTCTTTTTTTGTTGATTTGACATGGAGTTACCCATATTATTCATTTTAAAATTATATTTTTTTCAATAACAAATATTCCTTTAAAAATTTGATCTCTGCACTTTTAACCTAAATAAACAATGCAATTGATTTTTACTCACTTCACTTTATTTATGTCATGCAAGTGAACTGCGAAAAAGCATGGGGTTCTTTTGTTGCAATAATTAAAATTTATCGTATAGTCTAAGAAAAATAAGTAAAGAAAAATTTGGAGGAAAACTGTTACGAGTTTGTCATACAAGGTGACTTTCTGTAATGGTAGTTATAGTAAAAATTGTAGAAAAGAGGATTGCTCTGCGACTAAAATTTTATCACGTTTTTCTCCAAAGTGATTGGCATATGTATGTAAGTGCAGTAGGGCTTGCAGAAAATAAGTTTTTTTTTAACCATTTTAGTTCATTTCCCCTGGTGGATGTCAAGTACATTTTGAAATTAAATACATATTTTTTGTAATTGTAATTTTGTTTTTTGCAATTACACATTACATGTAATTTTCAACTAGAAATTCCAATTACAACTACTACTAATTTGTAATCAAAAAAATCAGTTACTATTAAATTTAATTATAATTAAAAGAAATCAATTAACTTTGCATAACAAAAACGTAAAAAATAATAATATTTATGTTTAAAGTCAAAAACACAGTGAACTAAATAATATAAAAAGTAAGGAAAAACATTTATTTTCAATTATTTCTGACCAACTTTAATTTAAATTTAATTTGTCCTAAATGATTCAGAAGTTTGTTTTCAGAGTTTTTAGTTTCACCTCTATGTAGTTGAATCACTTGGAATGATTATTGCGTAATTGGAATTGCAGTTGCAAATACTTTTAGTAAGTAAGTGAACATTTTTTTTACCTAAGAAAAAAGGCTAAACAAGCAGTTTTTAATTATCCATTTGCGCAAAACAAACACCATAAACAACAACAAAACAATGCTCAAATTTTAAAAGCCTGATCTGTTCCCATTTGCTATATAACACACTGTGTAATTTTTAAAGTCATGGCAAAATAACCATATACGGACACCACTACGTCATAAAAGACCAGAAAAAAAGACCACTGTCTCCCAATTTTGCCCAAAGTCCTTCAGGTTTTTTTTTTTATGGGCCCTCAAAGATGTGGGGCCTCGATGTCATTTTTGCAAAAAAATGATCATTTCCTCAAGCTCATATTTTGCAAACCGTTTGAAATTTTGATATACTCTCTGAGGCAAAGTTGTAGCTCTTGTCATAAAGAACAAAAATTGTTAACATATAAAATCAAAAAACTTCATCTTCAAGGTCAAAATCGCAAAAAACTTTAAAAAATTAAATTTTTTTACCTTTTTTCCCCTGTTCAGGTCCATAGGTAGCAAACCGTTCAAAATTCAAGGAAACAATCAACTACAAAAATGAACCTAAGATCTCAATAAACAACTTTCTAGAACATATGAACTTCCTAGGAATGATTCTTAACACCGTTAAAAAATTTTCGGGAAATTTTTCACTTTTGCGGCTACCTATGCGCTACCTAAACGGAGACAGGGGTCTTTTTTTTGGTCTTTTATCACGTAGTGGTGTCCGTATATGGTTATTTTTTTCCGTGTTGCACTGTGTAATTTATTATTGCATTTTCAATCAAAACACTTTTAAATAATAAACGAGAATCACTTTTTTAAGGTTTAAGTGATGAATTAGTTTTTGATCACCAGAAGTAATCCAAGATGTCCCATCAAGGTGACTTTTGAAAAAAAGAACGATCTTCCAAATGCTGGCTGGATCAGAAGGAATGGTTGCCGTAAGCATATGTATTAATTAAATTATAAAATTTTATGCAGCATATTTCGTTAAGAACTAACAAAAAACGAGCAGTTTTTGGATTTATAAAACGCTAGGCGAAGGAGTTTATTGATCCGTATATCACAAACCATCTTTACACTTCTTTTGTCAGACCTATTCTATAATTGGGATCCAATGTATAAAGTTCATAGTCATAGCATTGAATTCGTGCAAAAAATGGTTCTTTTTATTTTGTATTCGAGGCTTACAGTGGCATCCTATCCTATCCTGCTCTAGTAGATTTACTCTAATAAAGCTGGAGAGTCTAAAAAGCCGATGCATAATGTTAAATGTCACCTTTGTTTTAAATTTAATAAAAGGAAATGTCCGTTCAGATTTTTTGATAAGCAATATTTCTTTTATTGTCCATGTCGCCCTACGTGCTATTTTTATCCATTGGTAAATAAAGTATTCAGAGTAAGTTATGCAAACTCTGAACGGTTTTAATAATTTGTATTGAATTTAATAAATTTTATAAGCATATTGATTTTTCTTTAAATGTTAATGTTCTTAAATGTTACCTAATTTTATATTTAAATAACTATATTTACGTATTATGTACTAGCATTATTTTCTGTTTAAATGTCTATAAGGATCTTGAATCCATAGACTCAAATAAATAAAAAAGAATTCTTTAGAATTTATTGGCTTGCATTTCTAACTTAATAATTAAGGTCAGAACTTTCCAGAAACACTTAATATTTATAAATAAATCAGTCAAGTGCGAGTTAGTCTCACACATCTAGGGTTCCGTACTATGTTTAGTAGGCCTTTATAAATTCAAGTTGTTAATTTTTTTATGTCTTATAGCGCTCCCTTTATTTTTTAAACCTAAGTCATATTCGGGAAAATTGCATTGCTATTGGAACACCTTCTAAATTTTAGAAATATCAGGCCTACCTATTACGGATCAAAAAATAAGGTAATATAATTGAAAAATATGTCACTGATGGATCACACTTTAGTAATTAGCAAGTGTTACAGCGGCCGAAGTACAACATCTACTGTAAATAATTCAAGAGTGTACCTATTACGGTTAAAAAAAATAAGTAAAAATCATGTCTATGTCGGAACACCCTTTAATTGTGTTATTTGTTATAACGGCCGTGGAAATTCTTTTTCTATGCATATATCAAGAGTTTACCTATTACGAATAAAAAAATAAGTCACTATATTTTAAAAACATGTCATTGTCGGAACACCCTTTAATTTTTAGTAATTGTCATATCGGCCGTGGCAACATATCTCCTGTACAAAATTTTAAGAGTCTACCTATTACGGTTGAAGAAATAAGGCGTTATACATGAGAATCACATCACTGTAGGAACACCCTTTAATTTTTATGATTTGTTATAGTTTCCATAGTAATAAACCGCCTGTAAAAACTTCAAGAATTTACTTATTATCGTTCAAAACTTAGACGACATACACGCAAAGCACGTCACTCTCGGAACACCTTTTAATTTTAAGGTTTAATTTTATATACTTGTTTAAAAAGCGTTAATTACTGTCTGCAAATTTTAAGTGGTTGCCTTCTATAGCTCAAGAAATAAAGACATAAAGGCAAATAACACCTCACTTTCGGAACACCCTATAAGTTTTAGTATTAATTGCTATAGTGGCCACAGCTATACACCATCTGTGAAAATTTCAAGAGTCTACCTTTTATGGTTCATAACTTAGGCCTTATACATGCAAATCACACCACTATCGGAACACTCTTTAATTTTTAGGTTTTTTTTAGACATGTTTATATAGCGAACTTAGTTTTAAGTACTGCTTGCATATTTTTAGTGTATTCCTCCTATAGTTCAAGAAGTAAGCAGATATTCATGAATAACATCTCTCTATCGGCTTTGCATGACAAGCAATGAGTTTTGTTGGAACTGTGAATACAATAAGTTAAGAGTTTAATTGTAATATGTTCTTAAAATTAATTAATGTCCTATTTTGGAAACAGATATCATTGATTGTGTGAAAAGAACGTATAAACGGTGTCTGTATTTATTTTGCAATTAAAATAGCTCAAATAAATAAAAAATTTACAATATATCCTTAAATTAATACTCCTGAGGTATCAGATTCATTTGTATTTATTTATAATGCTTGAAAATGTTGTGGAAGCAAACAGCAAATAGAAGAAAAAATCAAACTGCATGGCTATAAAACGTGTTCTCAAAACAACACCAATGTAAGCACTTATATATACATATGTACATACATATTTATAAAATATAAACAAATAATAAAAACTGAATAGGATACAATTACTGAACCTAGAAAAGAAATAATTTAGAATTTTATTCATTTTAAAACTACATTTCACCTGTAGGTATCAACACACAATAGAAAAGAAATGTATGTATCTGTACACATAAGTACACATGTACTTATGTTGGCAAATACCTACACATCTTCACAAATTAAAAAAAAAAATACAATTTGATACATATTAAAACATACTATACTATCAACAGTAGTACTCAGCTTTTCGTTACTAAGAAATAAAGTTTATATTAAAAATTATTCATACGAGAATATTTCAAAAAAAATTTCAAATCTGATTTATTTAGTAAATCACAAGAATGCTTATACATAGAGAGAAAATGTTGAGTGTTTTCATATGTAATTTTTTGTGCCCTCTACTAAATATTTCATAGTGAATATGCAAATTTTGTATATTACATTTGTTTTTAATTTTTTTAAAACACAGATAACAATCAAACAAATTCATAGTCCAAAACCCAAAATTAAAAAAATACATATATATATATATATATATATATATATATATATATATATATATATATATTACTACTTTTTACCGAGAGTTGTCTGGTTCCACTTTTACAGCCTTTCTTTGTAAAAAATTTAATCAAACATTTAAAACTTTGTCCTGTTAACACAAGAGGATCAATTTTTTAAATGAAATAAGTAGTTTCAGACTTAAAGCAATTGTTTCGATCTCATCACCCGCGCAACCTATTAATTCTAATCTATTAAGCATAAAAACAAGAGTACACAGGAAAAAATATAGAAATTGGTTTCTGAGATTACCATGTACGACAACTGTAACACCTATTTTTATATAAAAAAATTTTACTAAAATTGGTTTATTCGTATAAAAATGCCATATAAAAATACGTTTCCCCTTTTTCTCCCCTCACGGTCCTATTTTTGAAAAGCCATATAAGAAATTTCAATAAAATTGGTTCAGCCGAGAAGCAATAATTGATGCACAAATATGCAAACAAACATACTTACAAAGATATATATATTAAACTAACCATATTCGGGGTGCTTGGATATCCCCATCCTTAAAAAAAATTAAACATTTAAAAGTAAAAGTGTGGCCAGGCTTTAACTCGAAATTGCACGTTATGTTCAGAGTAGCCTATGTAAGATTTTGAGAGTACAGTAGACGCTCGCAAATTAGAACTGCTTTGTTTTTGAGGCAATTCTAATTTCTGAATTATTCTAATTTCTGAACGTTTTTTTGAGTAAATTTGAGTAAATTGAGTAAATTTACTTCCAAAAACTAAAAAAAAAACACTTTTAAATATTTTTAATTCAATTTTATATGATAATAATTCTTGCAAAAAAAAACCGACTTCAAAACAAATATATGTGTATCAATTCTAAACTAAAAATTTAAAAGGTAGTAATCTGTAACAAATAGTTCTCAAATCAAATACTTTTATACTTAGTGCTCTAACGGACATAGTAATTTACGTTCTGTACATTCAAATGTCTATCCGTAACGGTTAAGCAGATAAAGCCATATACGACAAATTACGTCAGATATGAGGACACCCTTTATTGTTTTTACACTTATTATTACTGACACAGTAATAAAAAGTAACGGTTCCAAAGATATGCCCATATAGCTTAAACAATATCACCTAGGGGACACCCTTTAATGTGCAATTTTAAATTAAACACTTATTTTAAAGGACAGATTCTTTGTAAATTTAAAATGTCTGTCTAAAACGCTGCAAAAGTTTGGCCATATGCATCAATTTACATCAACTATTGAGACACCCTTTAAAATTTTAAATATTGATAAATGTTATTATACGGGACATAGTAGTGGAGATTGTGTCTAATTTTCAAGTGTTTGTCTATAACGGTTCAAAAGATAGGGCTAGATAGGTAAAATTATATCTCTTTTTGGGGGACACCCTTTAGTTTCCAAATTTAAATTATATACTTGATGTTATAAAGGACTTAGATATACAGGTTCTTTGTAAATTTCAACCGTCTCTCTGTTACGGATCAAAAGTTTTGCAATATACATCAAATTACATCAACTAATGGGACACCCTTTAACTTCTAATTATATATATTTAATTTCTGATTATAAATATTGAACATTCTGTCCAATTTTCAAGTGATTGTCTAAAATGGTTCAAATGGTTTATATATTTAAATTGATGTCACATATGGGGACACCCTTTAATTTTTAAGTTTATTTTTTTTATTAATTTCTGTTGTTGGCAGCTATAGTAATAAGCAGTTTTTTAAAATGTTAAAAGGGTGCCCTTTACGGTTCATAATACACGTAAAAAACACGTATGTTGTATGGGGACACCCTTTAATTTTCAAAATTCTGAACTTCTTTTAAAATGGGACCAATCTGTAAGCATTTCCATTCTAATAAAGAATGGATTCAGAAATGACTGAGTTATGCGGGCACAAACATAAATAAATAAATTAGTCAAGTGCGAGTTAGACTCACACATGTAGGGTTCCGTACTATGTTCAGTATAATTTAAAAATTCCAGTTGTTTATTTCTTTATATCTTATGGGACACCCTTAAAATTTAAAATTAAAGTAATATTCGCGAAAATTGCATCATAATTAGAACACCCTTTAAATTTTAATATGTAATACATTTTATAGCGGCCATGGTAATACACTTTATATTAAAATATCAGAAGCCTACTTATTGCGGTTAAAAAAATAAGGTAATATTCGTGAAAAACACGTTACTAATGGACACACTTCAATTTTAAGTATTTGTTATAGTAACACATCTACTGAAAACATTTCAAGAGGGTATATATTACGGTTTATAAAATCATGTCACTGTCGGAACAACCTTTAATTTTATTATTCATTATAGTGGCCATGGCAACTTCCTTTCTATAAATATATTAAGAGTCTACTTATTGCGATTAAAACTTAAGTCACTATAAGTGAAAAACATGTCACTGTCGGAACACCCTTTAATTTTTAGTAATTGTCATATCGGCCATGGCAACACATCTTCTGTACAAAATTTCAAGAGTCTACCTTTTATGGTTCAAAACTTAGGCCTTATACATGCAAATCACTCCACTAGCGGAACACCCTTTAATTTTTAGGTTTATTTTTTTCAGACTTGTTTATATAGCGAACTAATTTTAATTTAGTGCTTGCATATTTTTAGTGAATTCCTGCTACAGTTCAAGAAAAAAGCACATATTTTTGAATAACACCACTCTATCGGAACACCCTATAAGTTTTAGTATTTGCTAGATAGCGGTCACAGTTATATACTTTCTGTGAAAATTTCAAGCGCCTACCTATTACGGTTCAAAACTTATGCCTTATAAATGCAAATCACACTACTATCGGAACACCCTTTAATTTTTAGGTTTATTTTTTAGACTTGTATATAAGGCGAACTACGTTTTTATTACAGTTTGTAAATATTTAGTGTATGCCTCCTACAGTTCAAGAAATAAACACATATTCGTGAATAACATCTCTCTATCGGAACACCCTATAAGTTTTAATTTTTGTTGTTATAGCGGCCAAAATTATACACCTTCTGTAAAAATTTCAAGATTCTACCTATTATGATTCAAAACTTAGGTCTTGTAAATCAAAATAACACCACTATCGGAACACCCTTTAATTTTTAGGTTTATTTTTTAGACTTGTATATAAGGCGAACTACGTTTTTATTACAGTTTGTAATTATTTAGAGTCTGCCTCCTACAGTTCAAGAAATAAACACATATTCGTGAATAACACCTCTATATCGGAACACCCTATAAGTTTTAATTTTTGTTGTTATAGCGGCCATCGCTATACACCTTCTGTGAAAATTTCAAAAGTCTACCTATTATGGTTCAAAACTTATGCCTTATACATGCATTTCACACCACTATTGGAACACCCTTTAATTTTTAGTTTTATTTTTTTATACTTGTTTATATAGTGAACTAAGTTTTAATAACTGTTTGTAAATTTCAAGTGTATCCCTCCTACAGTTCAAGAAATAAACATATTTTCGTAAATAACACCTCTCTATTGGAACACCCTATAAGTTTTAGTATTTGTTGCTATAGCGGCAACAACTATACATCATCTGTGAAAATTTCAAGAGTCTAGCTATTACGGTTCCAGAGATAAAAGGCGCTGACAGACGGACAGACGGACAGACATTGTAGCGAAAACAATAGGGTTTCGTTTTTACACTTTGTGTACGGAACCCTAAAAAGCAACATTCAGACGAATTGATAACCTCCTTGTTTTTTTGAAGTCGGTTAAAAACAAGAAAAAAACGTAACAATTCACTCCAATATATTAAATGTATTTTTATACCCTTCACCAAGGTGGAAAGGGTATATATAAGTTTGTCATTCTGTGTGTAATTTCTACAATATTCATTTCCGACCCCATAAAGTATATATATTCTGGATCCTTATATATAGAGAAGTTGATTAAGCGATGTCCGTCTGTCCGTGTTAGTGTGGTAATGTCATTTGCCAAGGCACCAGAAGAGATACAAAAAATTTAAGCACACCAATCTGTCAGGCATAGTTTCGAAAATTTTGGGATTGCAATTCAGCAACATCGGATCATTCCTTTGGAGGCTACGGGCCAAAAACCACGCCCACCTATATTTTTTTACGTTTTTTTTAATTTTTTTCGTCTTTAATGATTCTGTTTTGTCTTTTTTTTGTCAAATAAATATTAGAGTGTGACAGGTAGATCGCAAGGAGTGCATACAGATCTCGGGGGATCAATAACCCCCTGCGAGGGGCGATTTTTGTTTGTTTTTAGATTGGTAGGGTTTTTCTGCTTTGATTTGTATTAGAGACCTTAATAGAAAGCAATACGCATAGAGGTAGCCAATGGACCCACAGGGTACAAACTGACAAATAGGAGCAGTTAAAAGGACCCCCCATGTGAAAATATGATGAAATTTTTTTTTTCTAAGGATATCTTTTTGCTTTAGTCTGACCATTCTAACCCAATACAGATTGGAGAAAGGTTCAAAATTTAACAAAAAAATTTCAATCAAATTTAAAAAAAAAATTAAAAAAAAAATTTTTTAAGAAAAATTTTTAAATTTTTTTTCAAAAATATTTACAAAAAAATTTACAAAGCATTTTCAAAAAGATATTTTACAGAAAAATATTCGAAAAAAATTTTTTTTTTTAATTTTCCAAAAAATTTTCGAATAAAGTTTTACAAAAAATTTTTAAAAAATTATTGTTACAAAAAAATTTTACACACAATTTTCGAAATATTAAAACAAAAATTTCAATATTTCTTTGAAAATGAAAATCATGACTGTAACATAACATATAATTAATATTAAGATTATACATATGTATGTATGTGTGTATATAGAGTAACATATTTTTTTTTTTAAATGCGTTAGATTTTTATAACTGCGTTTGATTTTTAAATAGATGATATCTCTGTTTTATAACCTAGGTGCATTAAGCACATAGACATCATCAGGATACCGACTACAAATTGTCAAAAATAAAATACACACGTTTATAGGTAAACGATTCTTTTGAAGCCAGCAAAGCTACATGGCTACACGACCACCGTTGTGGCTGTCATCAACTTAGGCTAATTTCTATTTTATTCAACAAAAGAAAATGTCACAAAATTGTAAATTACGAATTCATATACAAACAAAAAGTTTTGGAGGAAATATTTAAAAGTTTTGAAAAAGTTTTTTAATTTTATAAAAGCAAAATAAGTATTTTTACAACAATGTCAGAGTTTACGATGAAGCTGTCGGCTTCAATATCATTAAGTAGCTGACAACACGGCGACAATTGTAGCAAACGGAATTTGTTTTCATTTGTCTTCTATTTCTTTACAATATGGATAATGCTGTAAATGTCTGTATAAATAAAATCACCGTGGTGAAGGGTATAGAAGTTTCGGCACGGCCGAATATAGCACTTTTACTTGTTTTAATTAAAAATATTAATAAAAAAAACTAATGGCAACAAAACATAACAATTCAGCTCAAAAACATCACATGTATTTTTTTTTAATTAAAAACTAATATATTTTACATAAGTATTAAAAAAAATAAATAATAAACTTAAAAGCAGAGCTGTTAAATTTCGATTACGATTAGTAATCAATTACATTACTTTTTAAAAAGAATCGTAATGATTATATAATCCACTATTCAACAATTTCTGATTACTAATTGATTACGATTACAAATAATCAAAAAATAATCAGGATTACTTGCAATTACTGAAAAATAATCAAAAATAATCAAAAGTAATCAAAAATGAGTTCGACTACTTTAAAAGATTACTTTTGATTACTTTTGACTATTTTTGATTACTTTTGATTTTTTGTGATTAGTTTTGATTATTTTTGATTTTTTGTGATTACTTTTGATTATTTTTGATTTTTTGTGATTACTTTTGATTATTTTTAAAGGAATCTTGTACATTACATTTATTGAAAAAAAAAACTATACAAAGTTAGGGTGAATCCGCTAAATAATTGAAAATCTGAATTAAGAAAGTAACATAAATAAATTAAATTCTGCTACAATAAAATGAATAAATAATGAATAATAATTCTCATTTACATAAAATTTGAATTGGCTTTCATTATAACTAATTTTTCAAAAGAATAATACGACAATGATTGCCGCCTTGGACTGTTTACGATCCCGGCAAACGAAAACAGTCGTTCAACTGGAGCTGAAGATGTTAAGGGTGTGTTAAAATAAATGAATGCTTCCTTGAGCAAATCATAATTTTGCCAAATGTCATCAGCACTTGAGTTATCATTTAAATAACTGAAAAACTGATGCTTTATATTGGATCGTCGGTCAATTTTGGTTTGGTCATTTGAAGATAAACTTGTGTTAATTTGCAGTTTGTCTTCTTGCAAATTAATCTTAAAAACTTAATTAAACTTTAAAACTTACTTTTTGTACTTCTGTGTAAAATTCAGCTTTGAAAATTATTTTGCGTGCATCAGACGGAGTGTGTTTTTTGAGGGCCCCTCCTGCTTCTTTATTTGATAGCCTTATTCTCTTGTTTGTAGAAGGATTAAAGTCCGGATCCCCAGTACTGTCGTCTGCGGAAAAATCGCTTTCGAAAATATTTTGAGACATTTTCACCTATAATTTATTTTTTTTAATTTTATTTATATTGAATTGGAATTTGTACTTCCGTTACGTTTCGGTTTTAGCTGGCAACTAGAACTAGCACTAGAGCAGAAAAAATCAAAACTGACATATATTGAAATATCAAACTTTTGACAAACAGACTACTATGACTCTCATACCGATTTCGTGAGCTGCCATACTGAAATAATCTTAAGTAATAGTTTGCTTAATTCAGATTTTCAATTATCAATTATTTAGCGGATTCACCCTAACTTAACTTTGTATAGTTTTTTTTTCAATAAATGTAATGTACAAGATTCCTTTAAAAATAATCAAAAGTAATCACAAAAAATCAAAAATAATTAAAAGTAATCACAAAAAATCAAAAATAATCAAATGTAATCACAAAAAATCAAAAGTAATCAAAAATAGTCAAAAGTAATCTTTTAAAGTAGTCGAACTCATTTTTGATTACTTTTGATTATTTTTGATTATTTTTCAGTAATCGCAAGTAATCCTGATTATTTTTTGATTACTTGTAATCGTAATCAATTACTAATCTTATAAAACTGAATGTAATCGTATTGTAATCATTACTTCTACTTTAAAAAAAAGTAATCTAATTACTAATGATTACGATTACTAATCATTACTTAACAGCTATGCTTAAAAGTTATCTGAGAGATAGACTGCACAATGGCCAAATTTACAATTAATATTTTTTTTGATATTCAGCGCTATGCAAAGATTTATTGCTTGCCTCCTAATATGTGTTGGAAACAGCATTTAATATTGCTGTTCTATGTGATATGATGTAGCTGATTGAAGATGTCACATTAAAATATAGGGCTAACTGGCTATCCTGAACGCCTTTGTCAAGCTTTTCTAATATTTTATCATTAGTTTCCAATGATGAAAGTCTTTGTTTACGTTTATTTGACATTTCTAATTATACACTTTCACTTTTTAATAGAGACTGCGAAAATATTAACACGCGTATCATATTTTACAAATAAACTAACTAAAAACATACATAAATGCGACAAAAAAACAACAAATAGGGAAAAAATACATATATGTTTTGGTGATTCCCCTTTTTAGTTTCACTTTGTTCCAATAAAAATAAATTGGGAATTTCTTGTGTTCAAATAAAAAAAAAAAAATACGCTCAGAAATTAGAATTTTAAATTCGAATTTCAGAGCGCTTGTCCTTCGGCTGATGTTTTTAATTTAATCCATATTCTGTATGTTGCTGTCAGTTATTCTCAGTGTAATGTTTATTACTGGATTGGACATGAAACGCTCAGAATGCGATATCAGCCTTCCACAGTTTCCTAGGAATACATTCTACCTCGATTTTCAGCCATATAATTTTATCAAGTCCAAAGTATTTCCGTTGCTCAGTGCAGATCTGAATTCAGGACTGCAGTCCTAAGTCCTCAGCATGTTATCAACGGCCCTCTGCACGAGGATTTCTCTTCTTTCGTATCTGAACTGGTTTTAAGTTACCTCAATGGTCACTCTTAAATCTCTTTCTCCGTCTTCTACATCTCGCTCATCTGACAATTTTTTGATTTTACGTTATTGGAAATGATGTCACAGTACTAATATTTTCAAGTGGATTTTCATGCAAGGGATTCTTTTCGACATCGTTTGATTCACTTTACTCCACAATAGAGGACATAAGAAGTCCACCCGGTCACCGCTACACCTTTTGCAGGAAGGTCTGCCGTAAACCTGAGGTCGACTGTTATCCAGATTACACATGTACACTTATTAATGACCCATCTTTACTTTCACCTTTCATGCATGTATTTGTAACTTTATTTTTAAATAGACTGTAATACTTACGGTAGTTATAATTTTAAAATCTATTTTGAAAAATATTGTTTTTGTTCTAGCGAATAAAAGACACTTGAAAAGCTAAAACACATATAAAAATAATATAAAACCCTTACAATATATTTCAATCAGCTTAGCCGGATGCGCTTAAAATATTCATATCTTTTAATCTATTATTTTGATCATGTTTGCATTTTCAAATCCATTCACATTTGATAAGTTCATGATGATTAAGTATGTGTAGCAAGTATGCACCCACGTATAGTCATAGGGTCATTCCATGTCAAATCAACAAAAAAAAAATTATTTATATTCTTCGACTCCCTGAATTCAAAAATAATTTTAAAAAAACTATATATAACAGTTTTTTTTGTTATGCAGTTATAAAAGTTGGAAAATATCGCCATTTTGCGTATGCGCTCGAGGTTGAAATATTTTTTAATTTCAATTCTATAAGCCCTAGGAAGTTGACTAAAAGCCCAGCGGGGAAAGGTAATCAATAAAAAACTAGTAGGTAATAAAAACAATGTATAATATTCTCCTTTCGAAATCCATTACTCTTAACACGGAGCATGTCTTAAGAAAGTAATGCATTACTTCAATCCTACGATCAAATTTTAGAATTCATTATTTCTATATTTATAATTCATGTTTTTCTTATAATTAAAAGACAGATAGGAAGTGAGTTACTCATTATTTTAAAACAGATCCTTCTGTTGCGCAACCGTGCTATGCGTTCAAACATAAAACGTATTTCACAAAATAACCAAATTATGCAACACGTACGCG
Organism: Phasia obesa; assembly: GCA_949628195.1. NCBI lineage: Eukaryota > Metazoa > Arthropoda > Insecta > Diptera > Tachinidae > Phasia > Phasia obesa. Next base: position 59,850,682 of record OX451217.1, on the reverse strand, counting down.
ACTTAAAACAAATACTAATTTTAGTAGTTTCTTAATAAGCTAGTCCAGCCTAACTTTTTTCAATGTAAATAAAACAATAATTTAATTATATTTTTCCCGACGATTCGTCAATTTCTTGTTGACTTTATCAAGGGGAATCTATTTAATTTAAAAAACCAAACATTTCAATCAAACCACTCTTATATTAAATATAACAAATTTACTTACAGTAAAAACAATATTATTAATTACATTAAAACTTAATTTTACATATTACATTTAACAAAAAACATTTAACATTCATTTAAAATTAACCATATAAAAACACAACTTAAATTTATATCACAGTTTATTTAATAGCAACAATGTAACAAGTGTTTATGCTGTTCGTATCTTCCTTTAGGTTCTTTATCTATTCTTTCTTTTGTTGTATTCTTAAGCTCTCAATAGTGTAGGTTTCTTTTTCATATTTTCTCGAACTAAAATGTTCATTGTTTCAAAATCAGCTGTGTGACCTGTTTCTAGTATGTGTTGCGCCAACGCTATTGATTGTTTATCTGTTTATACCCTTTACCACAGGTGGAAAGGGTATATATAAATTTGTCATTCCGTGTGTAATTTCTACAATATTCATTTCCGACCCCATAAAGTATATATATTCTGGATCCTTATACATAGAGAAGTTAATTAAACGATGTCCGTCTGTCCGTCTGTCTGTGTTCGGGTTGAAATGTTATTTGCCAAGGCACCAAAAGAGATACAAAAAATTTAAGCTCACCAATCTGTCAGGCATAGTTTGGATAATTTTGGACATGCAATTCAGCAACTTCGGATCATTCCTTTGGAGGCTGCGGGCCTCCTGCACGCCCACCTATATTTTTTCACGTTTTTTTTTTAATTTTTTTCGGCTTAATGATTCTCTTTTGCTTTTTTTTTGTCAAATAAATATTAGACCACAACAGGTAGATCGCAAGGAGTGTATACAGATTTTGAGGGGGTCAATAACCCCCTGCGACGTGCGACTTTTGTTTGTTTTAAGGTTAGTAGGGGCATTCTGCTTTGATTTGCATTAAAGACCTTTATACAGACCAATACACATATAGGTAGCCAATTGACCCACAGCGTACCCACTGGTAAAAAACTTCAATAAAATTAAAAAAAATTTTTTTTTTTTCAACATTTACAAAAAACTTTACAAATTGTTTTCAAAACGATATTTCCACAGAACATTTTTCGAAAAAAAATTTTTAAAAATTTAAAAAAAAAATTCCGAATAAAATTTTACAAAAAATTTTCAAAAAAGTATTTTTACAAAAAATTTTCGAAATATTAAAAACAAAATTTCAATATTTCTGTGAAAATGAAAATCATGACTGTAACATAATATATTTGAATATAAAGAATATATGTATGTATATAGAGTAACATATTTTTTTAAATGCGTTTTATTTTTAAATAGATGAGATCTCCGTTTTAAAACTTAGATTCATTTAACAATAGTCAACATCAAGATACCGACTACAAACTGTCAAAAATAAAATGCACACGTTTAAAGGTAAACGATTATTTTAAAGCCAGTATAGCTACATGGCTACACGACCACCGTTGTGGCTGTCGTAAAATTAGGCTAATTTCTATTTTATTCAACAAAAGAAAATGTCAAAAAATTCCAAATTACAAATTCATATACAAACAAAAAGTTTTGAAGGAAATATTTATAATTTTTTAAATAAGTTATTTAATTTTATAAAAGCAAAATAAGTATTTCTACAACAATGTCAGAGTTTACGACTTCAATATCATTAAGTAGCTGACAACACGGCGACAACTGAAGGCAACGGAATTTGTTTTCATTTAGCTGCGTCGCCGCTGTATTCTATTTCTTTAAAGTATGAGTAATCAGTTTTTTCTCATATGACTTATTTTAATTTATGTATTAAAACTTATGCTTTACATGTCTGTATAAATAAAGTCACCGTGGTGAAGGGTAAAGAAGATTCGGCACGGCTAAATATAGCACTTTTACTTGTTTTAATTTTATTTGGGGTCAAGGAGTCATAAAAAAGTTTCAAAGAAATTTAAAGTAGTAAATTTGAGTGCCGTGTTAAATTGACATGGAATAACCCTATTACACACATTTCTTTACAAACATGCAACATCACTTATGACAACATACCCCGTAACATGCGCAGTGTAAACTCCTATTGCTGAGTAAAACATAGAAATTTCATGAAAAAGTAAGTGCAATGTATTTGTATAAACGTATTAAAAATCTTTTCATATTTGGAGTGTTATATTTTGTAATTTTTAACACCGCAACCATCTTATTAAAATTCTTGTTTACTAGTGGTGGAAGAGTTTCTGCTATTCAGCAAGATATTTCATATTTATAACTAACAGTTCTCTATGACATATGCTTTCTGGCTTACTTAAAGTGGTTTTAACGAGTGTGTTTGTCATATGACTTGTCAGTTTGAAAACCCATATGTAATTTCATGTGTTTGTCAAAATCGGCATTTTACATACGGTTTATAATTTTTGCTTTCAAACGTACATGTGTAATTTCATTTGACACAACCTATAATATGAAATTTTTCGGCCACACAGTTTTGTATTTCCAACCACAGGTGATGCAAAGATGCAAATATAGTGCTTTTGCCACGCTTTTAGTGCTTTTGGTACCACGAAAAACCTAAAATAGCAAAATATCAAGTTGGCATTACAGGATGTCAGATGCATTGTCACATCAAAATAGAACACGTTCTAAATGAAAAATGTAATATGTATTGTACACATGGAAAATACACATCTTATGTTTGAAAGGGTTCACACGACGTGTTTAGAATTTGGAAAAGTGACAAGTCATATGACAAATACACGCCGTGTAAAACCACTTTTAGAAGGTAACGTTATGCTGTATTTGCTAAGTATTATATTGTAATTGTGTACTAGCAGTGCGCGACCACCAATTTTCTTATATCAAGCTAATAAAATTTCATTAAATGTCCATATAGAATCTGTGAACAATACAAGAAAAACGCTATTTATTGGTATTTTTAATTACAAAACAAATATATTTTGTTTGGTTTTTATGCTAATTACTATTGTATTAGTAATAAGAGCCGAAGATAAAAAGGTTTTAACTTCAGATTTCTGTTAAGAAGACCAAAATACTTTAAAAAGAAACGCTGAAGAATTTTATAGCAGAACCTTCGAAATACAAAAGAGAAAAAGATTTTGTACGTGCTTTGACTCAAAGGAGTTATGCTTTATTAAAAGGATATTTTTGGGCAAATTGAACCTTATTTATTAAAAAAAAGTTTACAAATTTCTAAGCGACACGAAGAATATACCTTTTTTACCACCAATAGCTTATATGAGTGGCTGAGATGCAAAACTCGTTCATTACACATTGGGAAGAAGCAAAAAACTTGTTGCGGCTTATTAAATTAGTAAATTTAAAAAAAAAATTTTTAAATTTTCTTGAAAATTATTTGTAAATTTTTTTGTAAAAATTAGGAACTTTCTGCAATCTTTATTGCGTTAGAATGGTCAGACTAAAGTAAGAAATCTTTAAAAAAGATTTTTCTCATACTGACACTTCCCCATGTGCCCTTTGGCTGCTCCTGCATACCAGTGGGCAGCCTGTAGGTCTATTAGCTAACTCTATATGTATTGCTTTCTGTAAAGACCTTTAATACAAATAAAAGCAAAAAAACTTAGTAACCTAAAAATAAACAAAAAATCGATACTCGCAGGGGCTTATTTATATCCCGAGATCTGTATGCACTCCTTGCGATCTACCTGTAGCGGTCTAATATTTATTTGACAAAAAAAAAATGTAAAACAGAATCATTAATACCAAAAAAAAGACAAGTAAAACTGCTATATTCGGCCGTGCCGAATCTTCTATACCCTTCACCGGTGACTTTATTTATACAGAAATGTACAGCATTATCCATATTGTTGATTCTTTATATAAATTAAAATAAGTCATATGAGAAAAAACTCATTCTTTATACTTTAAAGAAATAGAAGACAGCGGCGACGCAGCTAAATAAAAACAAATAACGTTAGCTACAATTGTCGCCGTGTTGTCAGCTACTTAATGATATGGAAGACGACAGCTACATCGTAAACTCTGATATTGTTGTAGAAATACTTATTTTGTTTTTATAAAATTAACTAACTTTTTTTAAAAATTTAAATATTTCCTTCAAAACTTTTTGTTTGTATATGAATTTGTAATTTGCAATTTTGTGACATTTTCTTTTGTTGAATAAAATAGAAATTAGCCTAAGTTTACGACAACCACAACGGTGGTCGTGAAGCGATGTAGCTATCTATACTGGCTTTGAAATAATCGTTTACCCTTAAACGTGTGTATTTTATTTTTGACAGTTTGAAGTCGGTATCCTGATTTTGACTATGTGTTAAATGCATCTTAGTTTTAAAACAGAGATCTCATCCATTTAAAAATCAAAGGCATTTAAAAAAATATGTTACTCTATATACATACATACATACATACATACATACATACATACATACATACATACATACATACATACATACATACATACATACATACATACATACATACATATATTCTTAATATTAAAATATATTATGTTACAGTCATGATTTTCATTTTCACAGAAATATTGAAATTTTTTTTTTAATTTTTCGAAAATTGCTTGTAATAATATTAGGTAAAAATATTTTTTGAAAATTTTTTTCCAAAATTTTTTGAAAAATATTTAAAAAAAATATTTTTGGAAATTTTTTCTGTGGAAATATCGTTTTGAAAATGGTTTGTAAAGTTTGTTGTAAATGTTAAAAAAATTTATTTTAATTAATTTTTTTTTTAAATTTTTAAATAAATTTTTTTTTTTTTTAAATTTTATTGAATTTTTTTTCCAGTGGGTCAATTGGCTACCTATATATGTATTGTATGCTATAACGGTCTTTAATACAAATCAAAGCAGAAACCCCTACTAACCTAAAAACAAACAAAGGTCGCCCCTCGCAGGGGGTTATTGACCCCCCGAGATCTTTATGCACTCCTTGCGATCTACCTGACGTGGTCTAATATTTATTTGACAAAAAAAGCAAAAGAGAATCATTAAGCCGAAGAAAATTAAAAAAAACGTGAAAAAAATAAAGGTGGGCGTGGTTTTTGGCCCGCAGCCTCCAAAGGAATGATCCGATGTTGCTGAATTGCAATACGAATATTTTCGAAACTATTGGTTTGCTTAAGTTTTTTGTGCCTTGGCAAATGACATTTCAACCCGAACACGGACAGACTGACAGATAGACAGACGGATAGACGGACAGAATATATACAGTGGATCAATAAAGTTTAGGCACACCATGATTTTCAAGAGTGTTCTGTCAATGACTTTGCATCTGGTTCACGTAATAAAATAATTTTGATATCGTTATAAAGAATGATAGTTATATTGACCATTTATAACAAAAAATAATTTATATCTTATTATTTCTAATATACAACGCTTTAAAACTAAAAAACAAGCTATGTCTATGTAAAAAAAGTTTAGGCACAAACTGCATTTAAACTGTTGTATAACGGTAAATTTTCACTTTTTTATTTCAGTTCATGTTTATGCACATGTTAAATCCTCAGTAGGCGAGAGTTTTAAATGTAAAAAAATATTCTTGGTATTTAATTTGCGACGAAAACAGGAAAATGAGCCTAAACTTTATTGATCCACTGTATACTTTATGGGGTCGGAAATGAATATTGTAGGAATTACACACGGAATGAGACACTTATATATACCCTTTCCACCTGTGGTGAAGGGTAAGAATATAAATTTATACATTTAAAAAAAATTTTTTTTTTTGTTTAACTGCCTGTTTTTGTAAAACTAGCTTTCCGTAGCTTTCGTTTTTAAACGATAAAGCAAAACTGTCTGTTAATCTATTTTATTTTTTAATTTTCCTATAATTAAAAAAATAAACAAAAAAGAAAAAACTCTGGTACCTATTGACTCAGACTTAGTTTTAATATATACCTTTCTATTCACAAAGACTACATTAAAAAAATTAACTAACTAAAAAATAACTAACCAATTTATAAGATAATTATTATACCTGCTTAATTATTATAACAATTAAAATATTGTGATAGCCTTTCTATATGCCATTTTAGTACTTTCTCTTATAAAATAATGTTATTACATATTGAAAGTTTTAACATAGAGAAGCTTAAAAATTTTTGTAGGTTATGCTATAAACAAACATAACTAGACATGTATTCAAGTCTTTTAATTATTATTAAAACAAATCCTAATACATGATTTTATAAAAGTATTTTTCAAACCCTTTAATCTGTTATGAATTGAAAGAATTTTTAATTAACCTTTAAAAAAGCTATAGTCCTTTTAAAATGATCAAAGTTGTGAGTGTTTAAAATACTTACTCGTAGTTGTGGTAGCAAAGAATATTTTCAAGATGTTTTGACGAGGACAATTTATACACGCAATTAAGTATAGAGTAGTATATTTTATTATATGTATGTATGTATGTATGTATGTATGTATGTATGTATGTATGTAGGTATGGATAATATAAAAGACCGCGAGGATTTTCCAAGTAATGAATTCAGTTTTTTTATTTAAAATGAAATTCAAAAATAAATGATTGAAAAATGTTTTACAATTTAATAATTTCATTATAATTTAAAGTCTATCCAAATTAAAGTTCACAAATTTAATGTTTTGCACACTTCATAAGAAAATTAACATCTTTAAGAAATTGAGCTACTTTAACAACTTGAACGTTTTTTTTTTTCAATTTTAACCAAAACGACTTCTTTTCTTAGCAATGTTTAATTATCAACTGTCCGTTTTTTATTCTTCAACTGCTTCAGTATTGCCAGATCGTTGTTTTCTCGTACACTGACAATAACATCCGACATGTATGTACATACTTGTGTTTGTGTACATATAAAAATTTACCTTTTACCATATTTAATGTTAAACAAACCATTTATTTTTTACAGGTGAATAACTGTAAATTGGCAGCATGGTTTTCTTAGACAGCTAATTTGATAGGTCTCGATGGTTTTGAGGTCGACTTACTCGGGTATTATGTACATCTTATGGCTCTCATAATTGTTTATGACCACCTCGTTTATGTGATTTGACGCCAGGGATATGTAAGTCCCCGGTCTATGAAGATAGACTAAAAACGATTTCTTCTATTTTTTCATTTTTATATATTGAATTTTCTTCAAAAATAAAATTAAAAAAATTAGTAAAAAAAAGGAAAAATTTTTTCATATCAACGGCTAAATTAGTGACATTAACTTCTTTTAGGGATGTTAATTTAAGTAATTTAGGGGTTGTTTTTCTAAGAATGTTTTACTACCGTTTTAACTAAATACTTGTTGATTTAAATTTTATTTAAAGTTTTTTCTAGTTTTATTGAAATATTTTTTTAATAAAAAAATTATGTTGAGTTAAATGAAATAGTTTTTATGAATAAATCGTATATAGATTGTAGTAAAAATTAATTTGATTAAACTATTTTTGTCGTTAAGGTTCAACTATTTTTTTTTTCGTTAATATTACCTTCGATATTTGGTTTAGTATAGGAGCTCGTAGGAGTTTTAGGAGTTTTTTTTTAGGTATTCTTATTGTTTTTTTTTTCAAACAGGATTTCTTCTTGATTTTATTAGTCTATCTTGTTTTTTTTATAAAAAAAAAATTAAGAAAAAATTTCAAAATAAAAAACTGAAAACAATTGGTATATTGATTTTTGGGCATCTAATTAAAAATTGTTAGCAAATCAATCTTTGATTTTTTTCTCCCTTTTCTATAAACGAAATAACAAGAAATCTAATATAATCAAGAAGATATCCTTATTAAGAAAATTAATAAGATGATTAACACATATGTATAGGAACCTAATGAAATGAATAAGGAATACCTTTTTCCAATTAGGTAGGCTAATGAAATCAATAAGAAATCCATTTTTATACAAATCATAAGAACACCTAATAGAATCAAAAAGTTTTTCTCTATGGACTATTTTTTTTTTTTTTTTGTCAAAAATAAGTAAAAAAAAATTGTGAATAACAAGCTTTCTTATTGATTTAATGCGATTTCCTTATTGATAAAATTAAAAAGATTTACCACATGAAAATAATAAGGAATTCCTTTGAAAATATCTTCTTTTCTTTCTGCTGGCAAACCCCTTAGCCTAAAAACATATCATAGAGAAAATGTATTTGATTCTATTAGGCATTTTTGGCTCTGTGTAACTAAACATTAAAGGTTGTCCCAGTAGTGACGTTATTTGGCTTTATTTTTTAACCGCAATAGGCAGAAAGCTTAAATTTACACAGGTTTGTATAACATAGGTTGGAACCCTTCGTACATACGTTTGACTCGAATTTGACTTACTTATTTTTAAATTGGTAAGCCTTGCATTGAGTTGTACCTTGCTTAATTTAGGAATAAAACATTATATTCCTATTATAATAAAAATTTATTCAGGTCCTTGCTAAATATATTATTATCTACAAAATACTTTAAAAAAGCCTGAACCCTGTAATTTATGTCAACATCAATTAAATAAGTCTGTATTATTTTTAATATAAAAAGTTTTATAAAATCTTTAAAACAGTAAAAATTTAAAGAAATTTTGCTAAGTCCACATTAAAAGGCAGAATATCATAAGAAGTAAATGTCACAAAATATAAAGAAAATTGCACAGTAGAAAAAACTACGTTTACATATTTAGAAAAAGTTAAGCCAAATAAAAGGACTTAGCATAGTTGCTGAATAAGCAAACGATATATTTATTGTATATTATATGTAGCTTTCTAGAACATGCATTCTGCTTTGCTGGTATCTAATTTTTCTTTATCTCTTTATAATTAAGAACTGAAGCCTAAATAATTAATTTATTAAAAACTATTAACTTAAAGATTTTCTTTATTTAAAAAAAAAATTAGTTAAGGAGAAATTATGCCCGTCATTCCCTCTTAAAAAAAAAGACAAAGTCTCCTTTATTTATTTAAAAAATTTATGTGCCAAACTGAAAAAATATCAAAAAGTGTTAGGTGTTGTTTATAGTGTTCTACAATAACAAAAGCGAATAAACTATACATTAAAATAAGAACAAAACTGTGAACATTTATGCAATAACATTTAATGCATTGCAGCTTTTACTCTGTTCTGGGTGGCTGGCCGGCTACTATGCTTATTACTTGGCAATGGAGGATGTGCATTAAAAATTGGTAGCATTATTTACGACTTGCTGTTTCCTGTTCCATTCCAACTAAATAACTGTTGTTGCAATATTCTCAAAATTTATTAGTGCTACTAGTCACAAGTTGGAGTTTAAAAACATCTTTCACAGTCACTCTGCAATATCAAAACCACGGATTGTTTAGGCCCTTGCTTTTTATTATTATTTTTTTGTTTTTGTTTCCTTATAAATAATTTTTTTGCAACAGTGTTACACAAATGATGACTTCATCTATAGAAGTGCTACATAGTACCACATACATATGTATGTGTTATGTTCGCTTAGAGTTAGACGTCTGGTTGTCCTCATAAATTACTTCAGAAAAACATACTCGTCCAGATTTACCCTACAGAAGTTAGATTCAACTATTCATAGTGTTTTTTTTTTAAAGACACAGTCGTGTTAGAAAAATAACAAAAGTCGTGTCTTGTATATGCCAAAAGATAATGAAAGTCATGGGAATTACATAATGCTATTATAATCTAATAACAAAATCTAATTTTATAACAAATTTCGTAAAAGGATTTATGCTCTTTACAACGTACAATGGTACATTCTAGTCGGTGCATTTAGTTTAATGTTGCCCTGTTTTACCAATGTGACGGTTATTTTAATAAATTTCCTTTAAGGCATCGTTGCACAGCGTTGCACTTTTATTTGCTGTGTAAGTTGTTTTATTTCTCAATTATTTGTTTTTGTTGTGAGAAGTTAATTTCCTTAAGGAATATAATATGCATTTCACATAACACAAAGATGTAGTAATTAATGTGTGCATTTTTTTTAACTACATTTTTAGGGTTCCGTACCCAAAGGGTACAAACGTAAACCTATTGTTTTTGCTACAATGTCTGTCCGTCTGTCTGTCCATATGTCAGCGCCTTTCTCTCTCTGGAACCGTAATAGGTTGACTCTTGAAATTTTCACAGAAGATGTATAACTTTTCGCTATAGCGACAAATACTAAAACTTATAGGATGTTCCGATAGAGACGTGTTATTATTTCTTGAACTGTTGGAAGCATACACTTCAAATTTACAAACAGTTTTTAAAATTTTGTTGGCTGCCTAAACAAGTATAAAAAAATAAACCTAACAATTAAAGGGTGTTCCAATAGCGACGTGAATTGCATGTTTATGGCCCATGTTTTGAACCACAATAGGGAAACTCTTAAAGTTTTTACAGAAGGTATATAACCGTGGTCGCTATAGTAACAAAATTCTAAAACTTACAGGGTGTTCCAAAAGTAATGTTTTATTAGCGTTTATATTTTTATTGCTTGAGCTGTAGAAGGCAACCACTTACAAATTGCAGACAGTAATTAAAACTATGATCGCTTTATAAACAAGTATGCAAAATTAAAGCTAAAAATTAAAGGGTGTTCCGATAGTGACGTGATTTGCATGTATATGGCCTAAGTTTTGAACGATAATATGTAGACTTTTGAAATTTTTGCTGGAGCTGCACTACTAAGGCCACTATAACAAATAGTAAAAATTAAAGGGTGTTCCGACAGTAACTTGATTTACATGAATGTGGCTTAATTTTTGAACCATAGTTGATAAAGTTGTGAAAATTATACAGTTGGTATATTACTACGGCCTCTTTAGCAAATAGCAAATATTAAAGGGTTTTCCGACAGTGACGTGATTTGTAATTATAAAGCCCAATTTTTGAACTGTAACAGGTAGACTCTTGAAATTTTCACAGATGGTGTATTAATATGGCCTTTATAATAAACAGTAAAAATTAAAGGGTACTCTGACAGTGTCGTGATTTGCACGTATATAGCCTTTTTTGGAACCGTAATAGGTAGACTATCGAAATTTGTACAGAATATATGTTGCCACGGACGCTATGATAATTACTAAAAATAATAGGGTGTTCCGCAATAACATATTCTTACCTTATACTGTCTTACTTTTGGAATATTTGATATTTTCATAGAAGTCTTTATATTTGAACAGAAATAGGCTGACATTTAAAATTTACAGAGATTATGTATTACAATATCTACTGTAACAACAAGAAAGGAAAATAAATTTAATAAAAATAAAAGGCGTTCCCTAGATTTCGCGTATTTGAGAAATTTAACCTTCTTTTCTAAACGTAATAGGCGGAAACTTGATATTTACACAAGGTATTTAGCTCTAGTATAAAAAATAATTAAAAATTAAAGGGGTATAAGATGAGACAAAATAACAACTTGTATTTTTAAAGTTGCACTGAACATAGAATGGAACCCTACGTGTGTGAGTCTGACTCGCACTTGACTGATTATTTTTTTCTTTATCCATGAAGTTATAAAATAATTATTGTTGCTTTTTCTTAGAAGCTTAATGGTTAAGATTATTATTTGTATTGATAATAAATAAAGTATGTGTTTAAAATTTATTATAGAATACATACATTTTAAGTAAGTTTTATTTTATTTGGGCTTATATCTAAAATAATATATTAAGTTGCCTAAATAAAATCATAACAGAGTTATTCGTTTTTAATAATCATCAGCTTAAATCATCATAATGTAGCAAATTATATTTATTTTTAAAAATTAAAATAGTCTTACAAAGAGAAAAAACAAGGCAAATATATTCTTTAAGTAAAACACATACGAACTCCTACTCTATCGAACGTTCTTTGCAAATTTAGCCCTTTGCTACATTTTTAGTTTCAGTAAGAGTAAAGTAATCCGATCATAAATAAATTGTGCCGGAGGTACCCAACAAGCCCCCCTTTATCCTAGTGCTCCGACCGACAGCAGTTTCACTCAGGAACACCTAAACTTTACCTCTGTGAAATTTCATTAAGATATTTTTAGTGGTGCCGATTTATTTCCAAAATAAAACGTTTTCAAACCACTGTGGAACGTGGTTCGACCACCAAGTCTTGTCAACGAACGTGCTCAAATTAACAACGCAATGTTGTTAAATTCCATGAGGTCTACTAAATACTTTTTATTTTCTTAGATTCATATTATGATTACGAGATTGACTCCAAACAACTAGAGACGTTGTGATGATTCTTACTTTTTAGCCAATGATTAAAGTGACGATGAAAAATTAAATAAATTTGTAAAATATAATGTATGGCATACAGAGAATCATCTTGGAGAACTCTGATTCTTGGTTGCGACATAGTGGACTACCTAAGCATGCGCAATCTCTTATTTTTGTACAAACTAATATATGTATACCAAATCACCGGCATACTTAAAAACAATTTAATTCGGCAGATCATCCAGAGGTGTAACGTTACTACCACCTAGATACAACTACTTAAACACCAGCAGATATTTCTTCGTCAATGCCATAAAACTTTCTAATTCATTACCTGAAAGTATTGAACTTGTGGTTAAAAGACAACTTTAAAAAAGCTCTTTCGAAATACGGAATGTTACGCAAAACTACTAGCTGTATACCTTATGGCGTGTGTGTGGCGTTTATTATTATTATTATTATTATTATTATTATTATTATTATTATTATTATTATTATTATTATTATTATTATTATTATTATTATTATTATTATTAATATTAATATTAATATTATTGTTATTATTATTGTTATTATTATAATTATTAGTTTTTTCTATTACTCTTTTTATTATCTCCTTGGACTATAAATTTTATTTTATAGTTAAAAGCTAAATATTTTATTCCTAAAAGCTAAATAAATAAATAAGAATAACTAAAATTAACCGTTTCTGTGTATCCTATTATAACGAAAAAAATTATTTTGTATTTTTTACTTGTAATTAAAAACACATTTTTTGAATAAAATAAGTTTATACAAATATATAATCTATTAAAATCTGTTTTATTATCGTAAATTTGGAAAGGAATGAGCATTAACAAATCGACAATGAAATGATATCAACTTGACAACGGTGTGGTGTTAATTCGACGCCGGTATGGTGTTATTTTCACAACAATACTGTGTCGAAGTGTACACGATCGTTGTCAATTCAACAATCCTTATTAATCGTATTAACACTGACCGTATACAATTTGAGCACAAACTTCGTTGATACACTTTCACAAGTAATATCGGATTGAATAAGCAATTGAGATGATTTGAACTATTTGAATTTCTGTTTTTAGAAGGTCAAATGAAATAAAATTTTTTTCGTTCATATAATTAAAACCATTTAACTAATTTTAATGTATGATTTGAACTATTTGAATTTCTGTTTTTAGAAGGTCAAATGAAATAAAATTTTTTTCGTTCATATAATTAAAACCATTTAACTAATTTTAATGTATTATTTTATAAGCTATAATAATAAAATAGTAACTCATTTCCATCTGTCTATCTGCTATTCTTTCCCGTTCGCATCACGTAAAAACTACTGGATGGATTTTAACAAAAATCCATGGATTTTAACAAAAATCCATCCAGAAATAGAAAATTAATAACAATTGAAACTATCAAGTAGATAGATACGAAGAGTACTGATGACGGACGTAGCAGTCTAGAAAATGCATTTTGTTATTTTATATTTTTTTATATACTTTAACTATAAATTCTAAAAAAATATATTTTCACAATTTTCTTTAAATTCAAAAAAAATTTGAAGCATTGTACATATAATTATTTGACTGAGGTATACTTTTTCGTTTATTGAAATTGAATAAAACGCTCAAATTACTCTTCTGCTCTGCTGAGAAAAAATTAAGAAATTTTTTTGGAGGGTTTTCTGCGAACATCCTTCATATCAACATGAATATTTTTTAATTGCTTGTCATCTCACAAAATTTAATAAAATAACATAAAACACGCAACAATATATTATAAGATTTCTTAATTGCTAAAGAAGAATACGTAATAAAAAATGAATCAAAGTAAAAAAGAGAAATTAAAAACTTCCCATCTGCTCAAGAGTCTTGAAATGACGCACATGCACACAAATAATTGAAGTTTTGACAAACGATGAAAATGTATGTTTTGCAGCCATGATTAATAATGTGTTAATGTTAATCTGACATGACTATTGTCACTTAATTATCTAGCAAATATAATAGTTATGTTTTAGTAAGTATGTAAAAGTATAATTTGTTATGTATGTATGTATGCAGGTCACAACTTGGTATATTTATGTATGTATATAGGCATCAACACAGAACAGAATACGTCTAAAACAGATAACTTACATGTATATTAGTGTTTTTAAGAGCTTCCAAACAATATAATTTATCTTAAATATGTTACCATCAACTTTACCAAAAAAAATAAATTAGTCAAGTGCGAGCTAGACTCATACATTTAGGGTTCCGTACTAAAGTCAAGTCTTATGAATCACTGTTTAATTTCAAAATTAAAGTCATAATTGCATCAGTGTTGGAACACCCTTTAAATTTTAGCAATTTTTGTTATAGCGGCCATGGTAATACACTATCTATAGAAATATACATGAGCCTACCTATTGCCGTTCAAAAAATAAGGTAATATACGTGAAAAACATGTCACTGATAGAACACCCTTTAGATATTAGTAATTTTTACAGCGGCCGAAGTACAACATCTACTGTAAACATTTAAAGAGTCTACCTATTATGGTTCAAAAAAATAAGGCTATTTACGAACAAATCATGTCTCTGTCGGAACACCCTTTAATTTTGTTATTTGCTATGGCGGCCATGGCAATTCTCTTTCTATGAATATATCAAGAGTATACCTATTACTATTAAAAAAATAAGTTACTATACGTGAAAAACATGTCACTGTTAGAACACCCTTAAATTTTTAGTAATTGTCATAATGGCCATGGTATCACATCTTCTATACAAACTGGAAGAGTCTACTTATTACGGTTCAAAAAATATTTCGTTAAACATGCAAAACACGTCACTGTCGACAAAACCCTTTAAATTTTTATTGTTTTTATAGGGGTCATAGTAATACACCATTTGTGAAAATTTCAAGAGTCTATCTATTATGGTTAAAAAATTAGTCAATGTGCATGTAAATTACGTAACTGTGGCACACCCTTTAATTTTTACTATTTGTTATAGTGGCCATAGTAATACTCATCCTGTAAAAACTTCAAGAGTCTACCTATTATCGTTCAAAACCTATGCCATATACACATACAAATCACGTCACTAACGGAAAACCCGTTAATTTTTAGGTTTAATATGTATACTTGCTTACAATGGAACATAGTTTAAATCACTGCAAATTTTAAGTGGTTGCTTCCTATAGCTCAAGCAATAAATATATACAGGCAAATAACAGGTCACTTTCGCAACACCCTATAAGTTTTAGTATTTGTTGCTATAGTGGCCACAGTTATACGCCTTCTGTGAAAATTTCAAGAGTCTACCTATTATGGTTCAAAACTTAGGCCTTAAACATGCAAATCACACCACTATCGTAACACCCTTTAATTTTTAGGTTTATTTTTTTAGACTTGTTTATAAAGCGAACTAAGTTTTAATTACTGTTTGTAAATTTCAAGTGTATCCCACCTACAGTTCACGAATAACACCTCTCTATCGGAACACCCTATAAAATTTAGTATTTGCTACTATAGCGGCCACAGCTATACACCTTCTGTGAAAATTTCAAGCATCTACCTATTATGGTTCAAAACTTAGCATTTATACATGCAAATCACACCACTATCGGAACATCCTTTAATTTTTAGTTTTATTTTTTTATAGTTGTTTATATAGTGAACTAAGTTTTAATTACTGTTTGTAAATTTCAAGCGTATCCCACCTACAGTTCACGAAATATGCACATTTTCGTGAATAACACCTCTCTATTGGAACACCCTATAAGTTTTATTATAACGGCAACAGCTATACATCATCTGTGAAAATTTCAAGAGTCTACCTATTACGGTTCCAGAGATAAAAGGCGCTGACAGACGGACAGACGGACAGACATTGTAGCGAAAACAATAGGGTTTCGTTTTTACACTTTGTGTATGGAACCCTAAAAACCAACCTCATAGAACAAATATACTTTAACGTTTATCTCATTAATATTAAAAGTACCTTTGATAAAATCTATTTCTCGAATTTGAGAATTGCTCTTGCTGAGCGTGGGGTTGAACCCATTGTTATAAAATGTCTTAGGTTTAGAACTATACATCACAATAAAGAGCTGTTGAGTCCGTTATTTTACGGACCAGAAATAACTCAGCTTAATTTTGTTTCAGAAGAATTTACTTTATTTCAATATTTTTTACAAAGAATGATGGCTCTGGATGCTTCTGATGCCAGTCAACTACTGCTTTAATTTTACAAAAGAAAATTACTCTCAACTTGTATGTATACTATTATAGCAGTTAGGGCTTCTACCTTATTAAATATTAATTATTATTATAAAATGCAACTCTATTTACAATAATTCACCAAAGTTGTTAAACTTAAAATTACAATATAAATTTATTTTTATTACTACGCCTTAACATATCGCCGCCCTTGATGGATCTAGGAATACATCAACCATTAAATGGAATTGGCGCCAACTTATGAACAGCTCGACGGACTTCTCCATTCTTCGTTTTGACATCAGCGACACGTACTATACCTTGAGGGTCACGAACGACTTTGAGAACTCTACCGATAAGCCATTGCCTCGGGGGTAAATTATCTTCAGCAACGAGAACCAAATCACCCTCATTTAAGTTTTTCTGCTTTCTAGTCCACTTGACTTTCTGTTGCAATTCGTGCAAATATTCTATTGACCACCTCCTCCAGAAGTGTTGTTGTATAGCAGAAATTCGTAGCCATCTATCTATGTGCGAATAGTCTTTACTATCTACGGTTGGTTCTGCTATACCGACTAACGGACCACCAGTCAAGAAATGGGCAGGAGTCAAAACACCTTCATCATTAGGATCATTGGATATGGGTGTCAACGGTCTGGAATTTAATATAGCTTCAACTTCAGTAACCACCGTTGTAAGTTCTTCAAACGTCAAATAGGATTGACCCAAAATTCTAGTTAAATGGTATTTCGCCGACTTTACTGCAGCCTCCCATAAACCGCCAAAGTGGGGGGATCGTGGAGGAATGTGACAAAATTTAACACTATTAGCAGCACAATATTTCGAAATTTTACCTTGCACCTGTTGGTCAAAAAATGTTTTCTTCATTTCTTCTAACTCCCTGCGGGTACCTACGAAGTTTGTAGCATTATCGCAGAACAGCTTTGTGTATAGACCTCGACGAGCCACAAATCTTTTGAATGATGCCAAGAAGGCATTTGCGGTCAGATCAGATACCACCTCCATATGTATAGCTTTTGTGCTAAAGCATATAAAAACAGCTATGTAGCTCTTCGTCGTTCGACAACCTCTTAGTTTATATGTTGTTATAATAGGACCACAGAAATCTACACCAGTAACAGTAAATGGCTTCGCTACGGCTACTCTGGAATGAGGCAAATCACCCATTATTTGATTGCTAAGTCTTGGTCTACATCGAAAACACTGAAGACAGCTACCAGTTAACGAACGTATGACACTACCGTGAAAGACCCAGAACCGCTGCCTGATGATAGCCATTAAAGCTTGGGTACTTGCATGTAGGTATTTCGTATGGAGAAATCGTATATAACACTTCACTGTTTCTGAATTATTCGGCAGGAGAATTTGATGTTTTGCATCATAAGGTAAATCAGCATTCGCCAGTCGACCACCAACACGAAGCAAGGGTATACCATCTTTATTTTCTATAAAAACGTTTAGGCATTTGTATTTACTGGTTGCTGGCAATTCGCGATTTTTTAACAGCAAAGAAATTTCTTCACGAAAGTAATGCTGTTGCACACAGTATACTATTCGAATGAGCGCTTCATCTAACCTTTCCACCATTTCCTTCGCACGATTACGAAAACTTAAGAGGTAAACAAACACTTTTTGCAGCTTTTCAAAATTACTATAAGTCTCCATCCACATAATGAATGATGGTTTAGTGTAAACATCATCACAAGCCTTTTCTGGAAGAAATTTGTTGGTAGCTAGCAATGTAACAGCTCTTATACTTCTTTCTTCATCTATATCAGCTCGTTTTTTCCATTTGTTGGCTGGCCATTCATCACACGTTTTTGTTAAGAAGCTAGGACCTGTGAACCAAACAGACTCAAGTAATTCATTCGCATACGCACCTCTAGATATTATATCCGCTGGATTGGATTTGGAGGGGACATGACGCCATATGCAATCTTTTGTTTTTTCTTGAATTGACGATACCCTATTGGCAACAAAAGTAGTCCAGTTTGAAGGGTGTTCACTTACCCAATCAAGTACGATTTCCGAATCAGTCCACAAATAGGTACCATCAATAGTAATGGGAAAATTAGCCCTTGTCTTGGTTACTAACTTTGATAATAATTCAGCTCCCAACAATTCCAGCCTTGGTAGAGATTGTGTCTTTAGTGGTGCTACTCTTGATTTGGCACTCCACAAATGTACCGTTACGCTATCATCATCACATATTGTGCGAATATAGACACAGCATCCGTAGACTCTTTTTGATGCATCGGCAAATCCGTGCATTTCCACTCGAACAAATCTCTTTTTGGCTAAAACAAATCTTGGGACACTTATATTTTCAACCTCTTTCAATTTCTTGCGGAATTCACTCCACAGACAATGTTGATTCATTGGTAGGGATTCATCCCAGTTTAATTTTAAAATCCATAGATCCTGCATAAAAATCTTTGCCTTTACTGTTAAAGGATTTATGAGACCGAGGGGGTCAAACAACTTTGACAATTCTGCCAACACTATTCTTTTTGTTATAGCCTTATTGTTATCTAAACAAGGCCAAACGTACCTAAATGTATCTCCCACTGGAGAGCAGGTGATGCCAAGAGTCTTTATAATTTCTTCATCATTCACTCGAAGAGTCTTTTCTTTCTCAGCATCTGGTACATATTTAAGGCATTTTTTACTATTTGAGAACCATTTTCTCAATTTTAATTTGGCAGTATCTAAAACAGCAGACACCTGCTTATAAATTTCAAAAATTTCATTTTCGTCATTTGATCCACTGATCAAATCATCCATATAGAAATCGGATAAAATCTTTTCTGATCCTATCGGATATTCAACGGCAGAATCTTCACCCAATTTCTTTAAGCACCTCGTTGCCAAATAAGGGGCTGAAGTTGTACCATACGTGATGGTCCGCAACTTGTATGCCTTTAACTTTTCTTCAGGGGAAGACCTCCACAAAATTACTTGATAATTCGCATCGTCATCAGTAACCCATGCTTGACGATACATTTTTGTTACATCGGCCGTAATTGCGTATTTATAACATCTAAATCGTAGAATTATTGACGTCATTGCGTGACAACCCACTATCTGTCTTACAGCTACAATCGAACACAACTCGAAGCTTCGTACTCGTTGACTCTGGCCGTAGTACATGCTGGTGAGGCGCAAAGTATTTTATTTTATCCATTTCAGCCTGTTTTACGACAGTCATGTGACATAGGGATAGGTACTCATCCATAAATGTGTTGTATGCCTCTAGTTACTGCATCTCGGCTAAGCCTGCGCTCTAGCGATAGCAATCTACGTTCAGCAGCATTATATGAACCACCCAATTCCTTCACTGATGATTTGAATGGGATTTTTGCAATAAATCGACCAGAAGCATCCCTTTGTATAGTTTTTAGGAAGAGCTGCTCGCATTCTTCTTCTTCTTCAGTAAGAAATTGTGTTTTTGGTGTAATCTGTTCCATTTCCCAGAACTTTTCCATTAAAAGATCTAATTTATCTTCATTGGATCCACTATTAATCAACAGATTGCTCACTTGTTGGCATGGGGCCACACAATCCTTGGCCTTGCCAGCAATTATCCAACCGAGCACTGTTTTTTGAAGTTTAGGCAATGTATCTTCAAGATGAATTCTACCTACAAACAATAAATCAAAAAATACTTCTGCTCCAATTAAAATATCGATCCTAGCTGGCTTATTAAATACTGGGTCCGCTAACTGTATATTTTTGGGTATATTCCAACTAGTGACATCATAATATTGATCTGGTTTTGGACCGGTAATTTTCGGTAATACATAAAATTCAAGACTGATCTCATAGTTGTTTAGCCTTGACCCAATCGTAGCGACTGTCTGCTTCTTAATAATTGTTTTAACATCGCCTACACCTCTGGCATCCAGCTTGCAAGATTTATTTTTTAGAAGTAGCTTCTGCGCTAGATTTTCACTCATTAAGTTCACTTGCGAAGCAGAATCCAATATCGCTCGAGCATGATGAAATTTACCACAGTTGTCTTTTACTAAAATTCTGGCAGTTGCTAGAAAAACCTCAGGTTCCGCTGTCAAATTCATAACTGATGACCGTGAAGTAGATTGAGTTGATGCTGATGGTAATTCATTGCGGTTTTGTACAGTAGTCTCTCGAACAACATCTTTGTGTAGAAGTACGTGATGAGGTTGGTTGCATATAGAACACTTCGCAGCGGAGCAATCTTTGTATAAGTGTCCTCCTTTAAGACATCTAAAGCATACCTTTCCTTTACGTGCGGCGTTGGAGCGATCTCTCAAAGCTAAATTCTTAAATTTGGTACAATCTGGCAACTCGTGGCCACTGCCATGGCAGATTGTACATAATGATCTGGTCACAGACAGCGAAGTCTTATTAAATCGCTTATTTTTATAATCCCGTTGATTATTTGTAGGCTTGGTATCCACTAGACCCGATTTTGATTCACGAGCCTCAAGATTTTGACAGCGTCTCATCAAAACGGCAGAACATTCATCCCACGATGACAGCTTTGTGTAGTCGACTGTTTCTTCCCACTTAACTTGCGAATCTTCGTCCACCCTCTCCATCACCATATGGATTAGCATGGCGTTTGCAACATCTTTATGATCGCCAAGCGTCAGCATCGCACTCAAATGCTCATTTACTGCATCTAGAACTTGTCTCAGATGAGCAGCAGATGGTTTAGTTAACTTGGGAATAGTAAAAAGTACCTTCACGTGTTCCTCGAACATCAAAGCCTTTTTATCGAAACACTCTGTTAATCTATCAAGCACTTTGGGATAATTTTCATCAGTAACATCAAAATCAGCAATCGCCGCCAGAGGCCTGGTTCCTAGATGCTCTTTCAGTATTAAAAAGAGCTCGCAATTGTCCAACAATTCGTCCTGATGAATAATTTTGGAAATTCACTATACTTCCCTGAAAATGTCGGTAATTTGACTTCCCGACGAAGTCTGGGGCCTGCTGGAGCAGATGTATTGAGTACACTAACATCTGCTACCGATGACTTCCGGCCTGTTAAGAGATTCATTACCTTTGTTTTTGTTGAAACAAAAATATCTTCAATTTCAGTAATCGCTGCTAAGTTACTTGAAGTATCAGTGGAGAGCTTTTCGATATTTGCCTGCACCTCCCAACACTGCTTGAAGTACTGCTCTAAAATTTCCAGTCGGCACTGTAGTTCTTCTGTTGACAAATTTCCACCCTTTTTGGTTATAAGTGTTTTTATTCTGGTCATATTACCTTTAGCACTGGCTCTTAACGCTTTCATCTCAGTCATTCTCTGTAATGACTCTGTACCAGCGCCAGCATCACTTGCATCTTTTGCTTCATCCTCATGTGGAGCCATCTTCACCAAATAATTTACGTAGTTGAAGGTTGTAGCACAAACTGTATCTTCCACTGTTTGTAACTAATTTTAGCAAAATGTATTTATTTTAGTAATATTTTTAGCTTAATGTTGCTTTGTTTACGTTTTTGTACAACAAATACAACAAACATTAATCCAATTAACTTTGTTGTCACTTGTCAATTATTGATGTGATTTGTTTTGCTCTCTGTTTCTTATGGTATAACAGATCTAAGAGCCGCTGATAATCATCCAAACAGTTTTAAAATCACTGGTGGTGTCTTTGCTAATAACTGCTGTGATGAACTTCAATATTTATCGAGTACACATGTGGTCAATATAATCTTTATTCTAGACCAGTGTTGATGTTAGAATTGAAGTTAAAATGTGTTATACTATTTCAATAATTACGACCACCAAACTTCTGTTATAAATCACACCTCTACTACAATGCAGATTTAACTCCTTGTTGTTGTTATTCTCGAAGAATTTAGTATCAATTTAAAATTAATTATAAATTTATTGGGATCACTTTCCCGGGTTTCGGCACCAAAATGTTGAGTCCGTTATTTTACGGACCAGAAATAACTCAGCTTAATTTTGTTTCAGAAGAATTTACTTTATTTCAATATTTTTTACAAAGAATGATAGCTCTGGATGCTTCTGATGCCAGTCAACTACTGCTTTAATTTTACAAAAGTCAGGAAGTTTTGTCACGTCTTTTGTGAAAAATTAACGTTGATGGCTTTTTTGGGAAACTCGACTCCATAGGCGTCAATACGGTTACGTGTGGTTGGTGGAAAGTTCATCATACCATCTAAGAATGCATACGACGGCTCTCACAACAACCGAGGCTTGGTGAATACGGCGCTATGCTCTTTACTCGAAGGAGAAAGGCTATAGAGTTTGTGTCCTTAATGCTTTTCGGATCGAAAATAAGTGTGTTAAGGAATGTGAGCTATCTGGACGTTACTCTGGATAAGGAAAAAAGGTGGCGCAACACACTGAAATAAAGATACGTAAAGCAAAATGGATCTTGCATCAGTGTTAACGAATGTGAGGACGTAAGTGGGGTATCTCGCCAAATGCTTCATACTGGAGTTACACAATGATGGCACGACCCATAATAACTCACCAACTGTGGTTTGGTAGCCAAAAGCCTCTCAGAGTATTCCTAAGCATAAGTTAGATAGGGATCAAAGGATTGCTTGTATAGGTTTCAGCACAATCGATTGAGGCACTGTTGAGATTGTTACTATTGGTCTCACTTATTAGGTCAATCAAGGAGATAGTTAGTAACATAAGATCAATCTGGAGCTAGTTAGTAAGGAGGTCAGGTAAGCTCAAATGCCGGAACACATGTATAGAAAAATAGTCGAAAGACTGCAACGGAAGGCGTTATACACAATGAGTATACGGAGAACAACATTAGCATTTTTAGGGATAGTTCTCTTATGGTAGGGCCCTTAAAGACGTCAAAACAACTTATTTTGGCTAATAATTGTGATTTTAAACAGGATTTGCAATATTTGTATACTACATGTCATGTGCATGATTTCCCGTTCGATGACGCAGTTCGCCCATTGTAAGAGTTGACAGGTCTATAATCACAAATGGCTTCAAACAATTACGTGCAAATAAATGTATATAATATGCAATAATTGGCATTCCAGTTAAAATCTCATTTATTAGCCATTCATAATTATTTTTTTTTTAAAGAGAAGTACCACTCAGGCAGTTAATGCCTATATTAACTGTGGTACTTCCTTTGGAAAGGGATAGTAGTAGATAAGACAGATAGTTAGTGTGATAGTAAAGCTTCGATTCTGGCAACACTGCAATTGCACGTTATGATTATTTTTAGAGCAGTATTTCAGCGCCTCTGGTGTTATTTAGGCGAATTAGTTTGAAGCTAACATAGCCAATTTATAATTATTTTACTTCGCTGACGATTTAGTGCTATGTGGTAATATCGGCGAAGGAGGGCGCGTGATATGAATTGTTATAAAGAAAAATTACTACATATCAGAAAAAGTGATATTGCCATGGCTGAGTATTGAATTCGTGACCATTGCTTAGTAGTCAACGTGCTAACCACTTAAGCTACAGCACCCTCAATTTAAGAGGCAAGTTTGTAATGTTTATAAAACATAAACAGGAATGTCTATAGCGGTTTTTTTAATATTTATCTCAAAACATAAGCTTGAACATTAACACTGCTATACGGAAATAAATATTGACATCTCCCTAAAAATTGGGAGATGTCGAAATTTTCTCTAACTAAACAAATTTTAAATCCAAAGTTCAGTTTAGGTTTTAACCGCCCTTGTTAATGAAGTACTGAAAATCATTTCGCAACTTTTGGTATTTAGTTCAAATGTCTACTAGTTTTTCTCTAAACTTATGGTGAAGCGTTTCAAAACGTTTATATTTCACCAGGAAGGGATACATATTTGTACGAATACATATATTCGTAAAATTCACACAAAACAGTATTTATGTAAATATAATATTATATATTACTAGCTGTGCCCGCAACATCGTGGGCGTCCTGATAATATTTTGCTTGATTTTGCCTTGAAAGTATTCTACACTAATTGTAAGACTCTTATAGTGCTTCACTTTATTTAAAGGTACCCATCCCTGGATATAATACTAAAATTTAAAAAGAATTCTAAAAATTATTGTAAAACTCTGTAAGAGGTGTTTAAAATATTTTATTAAAAATGTAATACAACAAAGTGTACTTTCACTGCTTTCATTCCACTTTCTCTTGGAAATAAGATATTTTTCCAGAAAAAAGGTATCCTATATTGCAATCAGGATGCTAAGGTACCTCCTCACAAAATCTTGTTAAAATCTATCCAGTGGTTTTTACGTGATGCTAACGCAAAAGAAAAACAGACAGACGTACAGACAGACATCCGGAAATGAGTTACTATTTTATTATAGGTATAGATTAATATCGTAAAAATGTCAAGTGATAATTTTTTTTTTGAATTATGTATATGACTAAATCTGTAATCGTTATTTAAAAATATGTACGTGCATCTTTTAAAAATTTTTTTCAGAGCTTAGAACAGGTGATTCAAACACAAGTATCTTTATAAGAATTAAATAAATTGAAGTAAACTTAATTTATTTTGTGGCTTATGGTTTCATACCAATAACAAATATTTCCATTATTTATGGAATACGATGTCATTTGCGTGAATATTTCTTTTGACTTCGCTTTAGCTTATTCTGTCTAATTTTTAAGATTGTGTTATAGAGTTCTGGGTCTATCTCACGAATGGCTTGGATGATATTAACCTTAAGAGTGTGGATCGTTTTTGGATTATTCGCATAGCATCGGTCTTCAATGGCATCCACCCCACAAGAAATCGCTGCTCTTGGGCGGCCAATTGACATAGCCGCGATGGCTGAAATGAACATTATCGAGCTTATTGCGTAAAAGCTTGATAGTTTACAGACCATTGTGAGATGGTTTGCCATCCTTCTAGAACTAAAGAGTACATAAATTCATTTTTTCCAATTTAGGCCATTAAACCCGTTACCATGGCACTGTAGAGCTCGACTTTGACTAAAATGGCGTTTCCATAATAAGGCAATGATGCCAAAATTCACACCAAACCGTCAAGTTCTGAGGATGCATTGGCTTTTTGACCATGACGTACGGATTTTTCGATACCCAGATGAGTCAAATTGTGTTCGTAGACATAGCAGCCGATATAAAAATGCGCCTCGTCAGAAAAGATGTTTTTTCGGCCAAATTCGATATCCCTACTTTGGAATTAAGTGTGAAATATTTTTAAATGATTTTTAAGCATAAATGGACTCATTTTTGGCTGCAAAGCTGTTATACTTACTAACAGAGGATATTCCGGACAGAAAAAATCTATCAGTGTCAAAACAATATATGATTTAAAACACTACTTCTGTGTAGACGACCACGTACATGTAAGCTATAAAAATATGCTGCAGTACTCAGTGCATTTATAAATACACACGTATGTCCCTTTCTTCAAGTTCTTAATAAGAATGTGCAAAATTTGTTCCAGCAGCACACACATTTTTGTTATTTAAAACATTACAAAATGTATAATTTTTAGAGGGAAATATAATAGCTTTTAAATATAGTTAAGAGTTTAGTAGGTTCAAATGTACATAGGTAGCTGTAAAGTGGCATGAAGTAAAGTAAACTTGTAACCAGTAGTCAAGCAGGCGACATAAATAATGGACTTGCCAACAGATTTTGGTAAAACCAACATGCTCACGTTCATAAAACATGCACTAAGGACTAAGGATTCATAGTTACAATTTTGACTGTGTGCAAAACTTTTAAACTAAATAATAAATTATAATGTACAAATGTTGTTGTTTGCAAAAAGCATAAGTAAACCTCATCTTGAAATTTAAGTGAAACTTATTTTGGGGCCAATAACATTAGTAGACAGCAAAATAAAGGCAGAAAACAAGTAAAAACCGACAACAGCTACGAACAACCAGAAACCAACAACGGCGGCATAAAAAATGTGTGAATATTTTTTCTTTCAATTTAGGTGAAAAATTTCAGTTACCCTCTGTTTGCGTTTTGTTGTGCACTTTTTTGTACTCCTTTTTGTTATCTCTGGGGCTTATATATATATATTTTTTTTAATAAATTTTTATACAACTAAAGTTACACTATAAAAAAATAAACTCAAAGGATTTCAGATGTCATGTTAAAGCAAATAAAAAAAACACAAAAAAAAACAGTGGGAGAAAAAAATATTTAAGCAAATAGCGGAAATAGCTAAAGTTTTATTTAGTACATATTAGAAGTTTATTCCGGTTTTAAATAAATAATGGCAGCAACTAGCTAACTGATGGTGTTACTGTCTCTGTTGTTTATTTTAGCTTAGACTCAAAACAGTGGCACAAACATGTGACACGGTTCAAGTCCACAGAACTTCATACAATAGTTGCAGTGGGATTTACGCGTTTCTGTTATTTTTTTTTTTTTTTGAAAATTTGTTTCTCTATCATCGTATGTCAAAAACATACTCATACGCATACACTTACACTTATTTTTCATTTGTATGTATGTGTATGTTTCTAAATATTTACTTGGTTTAAGTACGATTCAATGGAAAATAAAGCTCACAATTTTAATTATGGTAATGGATTTTTAAAATGCTCAAAGAACAGTTAATGAAGAAAACACAAGTAGTTATTAATTAGTGCCAAAGGAATTTCTACATCACAAAAGGTTCAAAGTTATTCTAACAAAGCACAGATTAAGGATTTTAGACCAAGAACATTATTTCCAAACATTTTAATACTTTATAATACAAGCGAACTTAATTGAAAGAACGTATTTAAACCGAACGTTTATTTTTATTACTTCCTGCATACAATTGGTTTTATTATTATTCTTTCTCTTAATTTTTTTTTTTGGTTTTTACTAAATCCGTTTTTGTTTATTACAACACTATGATTTTCCATAGACTTAATCGTTTGTATTGTCGTTACATGCAACACTAAATGAGTCGTTTATTTTACAAGTGACATAAGACACTTTGTTTTTAAATCTATATATTTAAGGATTTGCGTTTTACTACTTTTAAAAATATTGATGCCAAATATCGAGATGATTTACCTATATTTTTTATCCAAGGATGCTTATATTTTTTCACAGTATAAATAATTCCGTAAAGTTATTAAATAATTCCGTAAAATCGCTAATTTACAGTACGGTAAAGTGACTTATGACACTTTTAAATTACATCGTTTAGAATAGTTTTTGACCTATATTAATTTTGTCCGATGTATTTTACTAAAGTGATGTTTTAAAAGGACACTAATTTAATAAAATTGATGAATAAATTTATATAATAATAATAATAATAATAATAATAATAATAATAATAATAATAATAATAATAATAATAATAGTAATAAAAATAAAATTAATGTATAAACTAATTTTGACATAAATGTTTATTCCATAAACATAAAATATTAAAAATAATTAGTACATATGAGTACATAATTATAAACAACGTGTTTCATAATAAAGTACACCTGTAGTGCAATTCATTAACTTTTAACAATACGACAATCGCTATATTAGTCAATGGCTTTTGTTGTTTGCAGTAACGACCGCAGTATTTACTAACTACTTTTTATCGATAGTAGACAACACTATTTTTCTACCTAAACAAATTACCAAAAAAGCGAAGAGCACAAAGAGGAATAGAAAAGAAAAAAAATTATTATTATTAAATTGTGTTACTAAAGTCTGTATGAAGTTATTATGTGGACTTTTATTTATTTAAATAAGAAAATAAAACAACTATTTACGTGCTGCATTGAAAGAATTAATTTAAAGTTGGCAAAAATTTCAATCAAATAAAATGTGAACATAATTTGTATTAAGTTTTTGTAAATATGTACATATTATCTACATATGTTTAAATTATTCTAGAATTTTAAGCGTATGAAAATCAGACTCATTTTGCAAAAATTAATTTTCTAAATATTCAAAAGCCATTATAATGAATAAAAAAACGCTCTTGTCGACAAAATAAACAACTCAAACATGATGGCCGTTTATTTAACGACAATAGATATGTCAATAATAACAGCTGACTTCAAACAATAATGAGTATTGTTTTAAAGTGTTGTTGCGAAGCAAAATCGATCATTTTGTTGTTTAATTTCTTTAACGATTCAATATTCGTTAAAACAGACTGCACTACTGTAGTGCAATTCACTAATCTGTTTTAACGAATATCGAATCGTTAAAAAATTTTGAGAACAAAATTATGCTATGCCACGCAGTAACACTTTTAAACAATACTCGTTTGTGTTTAAAGTCAGATGTTATTGTTGACAAGTCTATTGTCGTTAAATAAACGGCCATCAGTTTTGAGTTGTGTATTTTATAGACAAGAATGTTTTGAGTAAAATAGTTAAAAAGAACTAGCTGTACCTACACACGTTGTGTGCGATTTTGCTATGAAAGTAATCCACACCTAATTCTAAGGCTCTTACAAATTTATTTTATATGAAGGTACCATCTTTAGAAAAATTTCTAAAATTTATATAAAATTCGAAAAATTATTTCAAAGGTCTGCAAATGACAGAGAGGAAATGAGTTACTCATTAATTTAAAACAGCGCAACATTGTTATAAATATACTGCTTTCAAAAATAAAAGATCCCTTAATTAAAGATCCTTTTAATTTATGCTTTGTAGTATTAAGTGTATTCACAAAATTGGGCACCATACTATAGACTTCTTACGAAATCAAAATATATACAATACGAGAAATAATGATAATTTGGCTGTAGCTTGGTGTCGACTGGAAGCAACAAAGCAACGCATTGAGTATGTGGGTAGTAGTGAATTCAACAATTTGCCACCAGTTTTAAAATCTATAAATAGAATTTCTGTATTTAAAAAAAACTTAAGATAATTTTTATTACAACATTTGGAACAGCTACTGATGTAATTTTCTTGATCTCTGGTGTACAAATATACTAATTTTATATAAAATTTTACTCTTAATATTGTATAAAATTTACTTTTGTTAATATAAATTTTAAGTACCCATGTATTTATTTGTTTTGCCAACTCGCCTCTACAAAGGCGCTGAGGCACCATAATGTAATGAATTATTTTTGAAATAAATTGAAAAAAAAAGTATGCAGTACCTTTAACTCGGTAAAAATCAGAATACTTTCACTGCTCTTTTACCTCACTTTCTCTTGGAAATAAAATATTGTTATAAACAAAAAATATCCTATATTTGAATATTTGAGGATACTAGCTTATCTCTTCACAAAATATTGTTAAAATCCATCCCGTAGTTTTACGTGATGCGAACGAAAAGAAAAAGACAGAGAGACAGGAAATTGAGTTACTGTTTTATTCTATGTATAGATATAAAAGTCTGCATAAAAACATCATGCAGACTTTAGTAATAATAATGAAATAATAATAATTTGTTTACTTTTCTATTTCTTTTTGTGCTTTTTGCTTTTTTGGACAGAGATGCCACATGTTACAAATTTATGTGGGTAGAAAAATAGTATTGTCTACTATCGTTAGAAAGTCGTTAGTAAACAACAAAAGCTGTTGACTAATATAGCGATTATTGAATTGTTAAAAATTAGTTAATTGCACTACAGTTCAATTTAATTTTCCTTAGTAAAAGGAGTGATTAAGCTTTCGTTAATAATGGTTTCTTGTTTAATATATTTTCGTGCTATATTTGGGGTATATAATTAAGCAAATCCAGTCTTTATATTTGGCTGAAGTAACAGGACGTGGGCCTGCGTACAACGGATACATTTCTATTTGCAAATATCATCTAGCTTTTCCTCTTTTTGGTGATAAATTCAAAGTTAGAAATTCATCTTGTTTAATTAAGGTTAATTTATAGAACATTTTATAGAAAATATCTTAGTCAAATCTAAACCATTGAATAAAAAACCAATTAACTTTGTTTTGTATTTATTTTTTTTTTCTTAGGCTGATGTCAGAATGCGCGCTACAAGCGAAGCTATAATACTAAGCTACAACACCAATATAAACCAATGCATGCGTTTTTCTTATGTGTTTGCTCAAAACATGAGTAAGAGCGACTTCGTGCTACAAAGCATGTTGTGTAGTACACAATTTGTACGGGTTTGTAGCGCGTTGTAGCACGTTGTAGATTCTATTGTGTTGTTTGTTTATTTTTATTTTGCTTTAATAACATTTTTAATACGGTTTTTGAAATTTTTAATTTAAAATTTTGTTTGTCGAAAAATAAATTTCAAATAAAATGTAAATCGATACGGAAAAATTAATTTCGCAAGAAATTATTAATTGAAACTGAATCCATTGGAAAACACTGAAAATTATGATAAACTAAAAAATCGCTTTGTTCAATACAGTATTAACTCTGACATCTTGTAGCAATAATATAGCACGAACTATTATCGCTTCTTGCTTCGCTTCGCTTGTAGCGTGCACTCTGTCATCAGCCTTAAAATAGAATTTTCCAACGATTGGGTTCAAATAAAATCTTCCCTTTTCATGTTGTACAATGAATGATTTTCTGCCGCAGGCGGCCTCCAGGCTTTAATATTCATTTGGTGAGTGTAAAACCTTTTGTTTCCCCAAGGCCATTTCCATTACAACAAAATTACGATCATTGGATCAGTATGAAGGGCCTGAAACTAAAAATTTGTCATCAATTATTTCTTACTTTTATCCGAGTGAATGGCAGTTTTATGTTATGATTTTGTCCTGTGCGTAAGTCACTAAATGCCATAATATACTTTTTCGTGACCTTCTGAAAATGTTTCATACAACACGAAGCAACTTCCTGGGAACCTCTTGATGCAATTGCTTTATCCCAAAGATACATGTTAGTATTATTGTTATGAAAATTACAGAATCTCAAACTCATGTAATATCCTATGGAAGTCATAAGATTGGGAAAAGGCATATTATAAAAAACGGGTGACTTATACCATTCTCAAAATAAACATCTTGGTTATAACGTTGATTAGTAAATCTTTTTTCAGAGAAAATCTAAATTTTGTTTAATGAAAATATACCCTTAAATTATAATCATTAATTTGATATTTGAAAAAGTGACTTATACCACTTTCAAAATAAGCGGCTCAACTGTAGGTATAAGTCATAAATCAATACATAAATACTTACACAAGTATTTACAAATTTTATTTACCTGTGCACAAGTGCGCCAAAAATATGGTTTCTATTATTTTCTTTATTCATCCTCTATAATTTCCTTTTATTGTTATATTTTCGTAAAGTGTTAATTTTTTCCTAGTCAAATATTATTCTAAAAACTTTGTGGTTTTTAACTTGTTTTTGACTTTTTTCTCCCCTCTAATAGTGATGCCTTAGTTTAATAAAAAAATGATTCTTGAGTTCGTAACGAATGTGTCAAACCCTCCTTAAAATTAGTGGATATATTTAATTTACATATGACATTAGAGTGTACTATCTCTAAAACATTTTTGTTTAAAATTAAATCGATAATAGTAGGCAATACCTTACTTAATATTAGCTGTGTTTCTTTTCTCAACTTTTGGATCCCGCGGGATCCCAAATAGCCCGAAAAGCGTTCCAGTACTTCAAATTTGGGTAAGTGAGAGCGTATTTGAGAGAATAAAATTCTTCCTCTTCTTGCACAAAACAGCCCAAAGTTGTTCTTCGGACAAATTGTGTAAATTGTCAAACAGCTTTAAAAAATAAATAATAGAAAAAATTTAAAAAAAACTCAAGAACAAAATTTTTAAAAAAGTGTAAAATAGCAACATACATACATGTGTATTGAGATAAAAAGTTTTATATTAAAAGAGTTGCAATGTAAATGTACAAAGTAAAAATTTATTCAAATGTTTTTAAAATATAAAAATTAAATTATTTAATCAAAACTCTCAAAACATTGAATTTTTATTTTGTGTTAAAAATTTGGTTTTTTGTGTTCCCGTACTTTTGTCCCTTTATAAGAAAAATTTTTGATTGCTCTTATTTTCACGAACTTTACCCAAAGAGTAAAGAAACAGACCTATTTTCGACCTAAAAGTAGGCAAATATATTTCTTTTGTTGAATTTTGAACAAAATGTATAATTTTAATTTACGCAGCTTTTGTGAATAATTGCCTGCCTTTTTTGATAGATATGTATGCTTAATAATAAACATTTTATTGTTATTTAGACATACCGGGCTGATAACACTCGTCGGCAAAAAATAAAAAAAAAGTCGGGACGTTAAACTTTGTTATATGATTTTAATTGCAAATATATTGGAATAAGAAAAATGTTTCTGTCGCCAAAGAACAAGAGATTTACGGCTTGCTACATTTTGCAGGCAAGAGGCATTCTTGATTTAATATCAGGACCGAACTTCCTCAAATTTACACAGTTCGTGGCTATCTGGTGGGTAAAATGGGTCATATATTTTTGATATTCGAAGGGATCGTTTTCATATATCTATTATTCTATTATTATACTTCTATGTACAAAATATTATATATTTAAAACTTTTTCTTAAAAATGTTTTTTTTTTTGAACAATTTATTTTAATTATTTAATGTAAATCATATTTTTTATTATAATGTATAATTGGTTATAGAAAAGGTAGCGAACAGAGCTCATATTCTTTTTATTTTTCTATATACATATATTAATTATTTGTTGTGTTTTTGTTATACCCCCGGGGGTTCCAATTGTCACTGCAGTAATGGCAAATGCTTTGACGCGGTTCACTCGGGGAAAATAGGGGCACCAGACGCTAGCCTAAATCTGGAAGAAAAGGTCTGTGTGTTAAAACATACGGGTTCTCTTCGAGGCCCGACCAGTGCCCAAAGGACTGGTAACACGGGAATCGGTGGCCCCACAGAGACTCCTCCTTCGGGGGTACACGTGTTGGTTGTGGTTTAAGAGATCGATGTATGCAAGGTGGATGCATTGTTGATCAAAATATGCTGTTGCATTCTCAACAGAAGGAGTTTGGATAGTCTCCAAACCCCTAAGCAAGAGGATATAATGTGGTTCTAGGCTTGCCTTGGAAGGGCTTGCCATATTATATAAATTGCTACTCATTGTGACTGTATCAAATTATGTACAAATTGCGATTGGTGGCAATCGTAATATATATAAAATACTACACAATGGAGACGCTAGTCTACGTCTTTATTTCACTCGGTGTTTGGAGCACCGTGGGACAAAGCCACCGTGGCAGGAGCCCACGTTAATCTAGAACACATCTGTGTTTTTGTTATGTGCCAGCTGTAAAAAATTTTAAATTGAGAAAACAGAAAACAAAAATAATTATTTCGAAATATATTTCGAGATTAAAAAAAATATAATAACCATAAAAAGTCAATAGCTTATGTTCCAGTTTGATAATTGGCAATTAAGGGTTAATATTTATTTAGATTCTCTTAACATTTTGAAAGTTTGCGAATGTATATATCTTTTTTAGGCATTGTTGCGTTTACAGCAAGTAGAGGTAGACAAAAGAAAGATTACCGCTTCATCAAAAGGACCCAGAATATAAAAAAAATTTTGGAATCTAAATCCATAATTTTACAAATTAAAATAATGTGACTAACTGAGAATAACCCAGTTTCTTGGCTGGTCAGTGCTTTAGCTAAAAATTAAGAAACAAAGAGAACAATTACAGAAATAAACCAAAAACAATATGAACTACATAGTTTATATAAGACAATGAAAAAGAACATGAACATAAGCTACTTTATGATGAATGTTTTTCCATAAAAAGAAATGAAAAAATCTAATACAATGCAATAATATTTATTACATGAGTGTTAAGGGTCATTCAGCAAAATCATTATTATAACATTTTGTTTATGTGGATGTTTTTAGCAACTTTTTTCTTTTTATATTTCCTCTTCCATTCAACGTTTAAAATTTTGGCTTTTTCAATGACAGAACAAAAATATATATTTTTTTTTTAGATTAAACTATGAACTGGATAAGTTTTATATAAAACACAAACATCCATTTTATAAATACATACATACATAGATTTCGTTTTAAATAAGTTTTTAATTATGTACTTTTGGAAAATATTTCGAAAAGGTTTGGTTATATTTTAATAAGTGGAGAGGTAGGTGGAAAAGTTAGGAAAATATATTAAAGGGCAATATAAGTGCTTGATTGGACCCTCGAACGATTCTAAAGTATTTGGCTCATGCAACCAAGGCATGTTAAATTTAGTAGTAGTTCATTTAGACTACTGAGTTCGTCTCTTAATGACAATACAATACTAAGGCCTTATACGAGTAGAGAAGGACTCCATGTATTTACAGAAAAGCAGCTATTAGACTGTTGTTTATAGCCATCGGTTAATATGTTGAGTCTCAACCCTTATATTATATTTTCTATTTTGGTAACTTTTAAATTGCTCCAAAAGAGTTAAACTCCTTTACCTAAATGACTTAAATAAACCTTTTTGAGCACGTTTGGGACATTTTAAAAAGAATAATTCTTGCCAAAAAAAAAACCGAATACAAAACAAATATATATGTGCATCAATTCTTAACTAAAAATTTAAAAGGAAGTAATCTGTAAGAAATAGTACTCAAATCAAATACTTTTATACTTGTTGCTCTAACGGACATAGTAATATACGTTCTGTACATTGAAATGTCTATCCACAACGGTTCAGCAGATAAAGCCATATACGACAAATTACCTCAGATATGAGAACACCCTTTATTTTTTTACACTTATTATTACTGACACAGCAATAAAAAGTAACGGTTCCAAAGATATGGCCATATAGGTTAAACAATATCACCTAGGGGACACCCTTTAATGTAAAATTTTAAATTAAACACTTATTTTAAAGGACAGATTCTTTGTCAATTTCAATGTCTAAAACGGTTTGGCCATATGCATCAATTTACATCAACTATTGAGACACCCTTTATAACTTTAAATATTTATAAATGTTATTATACGGGACATAGTAGTGGAGATTCTGTCTAATTTTCAAGTGTTTTTCTATAACGGTTCAAAAGATAGGGCTAGATAGGTAAAATCTTATCAATTAAGGGGACACCCTTTAGTTTCTAAATTTAAATTATATACTTGATGTTATAAAGGACTTACATACACAAGTTCTTTGAAAATTTCAACCGTCTCTCTGTCACGGTTCAAAAGTTTTGCAATATTCATCAAATTACATCAACTATTGAGACACCCTTTAACTTCTAATAATAAATATTTAATTTCTGATTATAAATATTGGACATTCTGTCCAATTTTCAAGTGATTGTCTAGAATGGTTCAAATGGTTCAGATATTTAAATTGACGTCACATATGGGGACACCCTTTAATTGTCAAGTTTATTTTTTATTATTTTCTGTTATTGGCAGCTATATTGATATGCAGTTTTTTTTAAATTTTAAAAGGTTGCTCTTTACGGTTCATAATACACGTAAAAAACACGTATGTTGTATGGCGACACCCGTTAATTTTAAAAATTCTGAACTTCTTTTAAAATGGGAACAATCTGTAAGCATTTCCTTTCTAATAAATTTTTAAAATCGGTTCAGAAATGACTGAGTTCTGCGGGCACAAACATAAAAAAAGCAACATTCAGACGAATAGATAACCTCCATATTTTTTTGAAGTCGGTTAAAAAGTGTACACTGAACCAAATTTCGTAGGTAGGGTGTTTTTTATAGAGGTGTAGAACTTTAAGTTGGCCTTACTTTTCAAGATAGCGACCGATTTAACAGCTGTCAACTAATTTATTCTCAGTTTGTTTTGGAAATTCATCACTCACGCCTGAACAACGCTTGCAAATATTCGTCGAATGGGCCCAAAACGAGATTACCGTTGTTCCCGATTTTCATAAGCGAATTTTGTTTGTTTAGCGATGAAGCGCACTTCTGGTTGAATGGCTACGTCAACAAACAAAACTGCCGCATTTGGAGTGAAAGTAATCCTCAAGTGTATGTCGAAACACCGTTACATCCAGAAAAACTGACTGCTTGGTGCACTTTATGGGCTGGTGGAAACATTGGTCCGTACTTTTTCAAAAACGATGGTGGCCAGAACGTTACAGTCAATGGTGGTCGGTATAGAGCCCTGATTATTAACTTTTTCATTCCTGAATTGAATAACCATTATGTCCAGGAGATGTAGTTTCAACAAGACGGCGCAACATGTCACACAGCTCGTGGCACAATAGATTTTTGAAAGACACGTTTGGTGACCGCTTAATTTCACGTTTTGGACCTGTGAATTGTCCTCCAAGATCTCGTGATTTAACATCGCTAGACTACTTTCTGTGGGGCTATGTAAAGTCATTGGTCTATGCGGATAAGCCTTAAAGGCTTGACCATTTGGAAGAAAACATTCGCCGTGTTATTGCCGATATACGGCCACAAATGTTGGAAAAAGTCATCGAAAATTGGACGTCCAGATTGGACTACATCCGCGCCAGCCGTGGCGGTCATATGCCAGAAATCATATTTAAAATGTAATGCCACAAGATTATCTTTCGGATAAATAAAATTCATGTCAATCGAATAATCCATCGTTGTTTTATTGCAACTTAAAGTTCTATACCTCTATAAAAAACACCCTTTATTAAGGAGAGAATTAGTAGAACCTTAACAACAATAATAGTTAAATCAACTTAATTTTTATTTAAATCCATATACGATTTATTCATATAAACAAATTTTATTCACATAAACAGTATTTCAAAAACATATTTCAATAAAACTTGAAAAAACCTACAAAAAATTCAAATAAAATTCTGTTAAATTAAGAAAAAATTTAGTTATAACAATACTAAAACATTTTAGGAAAAACAACCCATAAAATTAGTTAAATCTACATGCCTAAAAGAAGTTAATGTGACTAATTCATCCGTTGATTTGACAAATTTTTCGTTTATATTACTAAGTTTTTATTTTATTTTTGAAGAAAATTGAAAATATAAGCCGTTTTCTTTGAAAGTGATGTAAGTCTATTTTGAAAAAAAAAAAATAGTTAATGATAAAAAGAAATACAATTTACAATGAAATTTTTATTCATAAGCTTTTTCCAAAAAAATCTGTTTAAATTTTCATTGTTGTTATCATTATAAATTTTAGTAGTTAATGTAGCTTCATTATATTATTCAATATAATTACTTTGAAAATGGTATAAGTCCACTATCCTCAAAGACATACTACTATTTAGTTCAAAATTGTACTAGATAATTTCTTTAATGCTTTTTTTAAATGTGTGGCAACATTGTACATTGTACATGGTTGAAGATATGTTCGATAAGGGTTTTAAAAAGCAAACCATAAACAATGTTGTATAAAACATCATTTAGTCTCATTAAATGAATGGGGATTTTATATCACTAAATGTATAACCCTCACGGGGAAAACCACGCAACCTTAGAAATATAGTACTAATATAGAAATATAGATATAAACATCGTCATTCTAGGCTCATCGCATTCGAAAAATTGACTGATATGATTGCTTTATTACCATATATCCCTCCAACACATCATGACTATTTTTAGGACTTGATCATAACGAAAAAAGTTAAAATATTTTAATAGTAAAAGTATAACTAACGTTGGTTGAATGGTAACTGTTGAAATAAAACCTTTTTATTTTGTATTTAATTATTTTTATTTTCAAGCTTTAGGTCGTTATTTATTTTTATTTTTATTCTCGATATTTCGCTACTCCTTTGTGTAGCATCATCTGGAAAAATTTTAAAAATTAAAGTGTTCAAAGTGTTAGTTCAAGTGAAGTGAAGTAATCTAATTCAAGTAAAAGTAAAAATGCCTCCTAAAGCCAGTGGAACAGCAACAAAGAAGGCAGGCAAAGCCCAAAAGAACATAACGAAGAGTGATAAGACCAGAAAACGCAAGCGTAAGGAAAGTTATGCCATCTACATTTACAAAGTGGTGAAGCAAGTACATCCTGATACTGGTATCTCATCAAAGGCCATGAGTATCATGAACAGTTTTGTTAATGATATTTTTGAACGTATTGCCGTAGAAGCATCTCGTTTGGCTCAATACAACAAACGTTCAACCATCACCAGTCGGGAAATTCAAACTGCTGTTCGTCTATTGTTACCCGGTGAGTTGGCCAAGCATGCTGTCAGTGAAGGTACAAAGGCAGTAAACAAATATACCAGCTCCAAATAAATTATTCACGACGCCGCTATCAATTCATATTATATTCTTTCAATAATTTTTAAAATTGTTCCTGATGATGCTACACAAAAGAGTAGCGAAATATCGAGAATAAAAATAAAAATAATTAACGACCTAAAGCTTGAAAATAAAAATAATTAAATACAAATTATGAAAAAAGTCAAATAAACTATATTAAAATAAAACCTTTTTATTTTATTTATTTCTCATAACGCATAATTCCTTTTTTTAAATTTATTATTATATAGTAATCCAAACAGATGTAGATGTAGAAAATAGAAAGAAAAAGAAAAGTAAAATTTTTATTTTTTAAATTTAAAATGGTTACTATGTTTTTTGTTTAATAATTTTGAATTTTTCTTGATTTCTAGATTTAATAAACTTCTCATTTGGTTTATTAAATTTTGGGCATAAGAATCTGGGTTTTTATTCGGAAAATTTAAAAAAGTCCACTGACGATCTGGGTAAGCAGCAGTGAAATAGCTATATGCTATATGGATAGGCTTTCCAATAGTAATCTGTTTGGATTACTATATAATAATAAATTTAAAAAAAGGAATTATGCGTTATGAGAAATAAATAATATTATTTAAAAAATTCCAAATATAAAACCTTTTTATTTTACTTACTTACTTAGATGGCTATAAACAACCGTTTTGGTCAGTAGCCTGATTAAGAATAGCTTTCCATGCGCGTCGATCTAATGCGCTTCGCCTCCAGTTTCTAGCACCAAGTTTTGCGAGACCATCCTCAGCTTGATCCTTCCACCGGAGTTTGGGTCTTCCCCTTCTACGTCTTCCTTCGGGATCAAATTCGAATGATTTTCTTGGTGGAGCATTCTCATCCATACGTTTAACATGCCCCAGCCAGCGCAACCGTTGTACTTTGAGCCGTTTCTTATTCTTTTTTTCTTTCTTTGTAGTGTGTTTTTGTGAGGGTGGATTACAAGTCCAACGCCCCAACCATTTTTTTTAAGTTCTTATGGTGAACAGTTCGTGGCACAAATTAGCTCACTACTACAAGACGGGTGTTTGAAGCAGCTACCCCAGGTGGAACCGCGAGGAGGTGTGTGTCCACTTAAGATGAAGGAGGGCCAAGATAGGTACTGGACTTCACCAAGTTAAAGTCGATCAGACCGTTGCTTGGTATCCCACATCCCCATACCCACCCACCTTTTTATTTTGTTATTTATTTTTATTGTTGAAGTATATAATAAAATTTTCATAAGAAATCAATCAATAAGAAATCGGTTTGTTTCAATTGGGATGCCGTGGTTAATATATTGTAAATGTAAGATTTTTAATTTTTGCTGACTTGGAAAGTGGTGTAAGTCATTTTGAAGGCATTAAAAGTATAAATTTTTGTTAATCACACCTAAAATATGATTACATTATAAATTGAAATCAATTTAATATTTAAAAATTACATAATACTAGAATAACATATTCATATTTTTTAAATTGTTCAAATGCAAATCCTTAAATATCACCACATTATATAAAATTGACTTACACCACTTTCAAAGAAAACGGCTCATATATAAATGAAAAAAGAGCTGTAAAATAAAAGAAATTTCGTTAAATTTAACTTCAGGAAAATTATTTGAATTGCCAATACTACATACATACATATGTCTAAAAAGAAAAATTTTTTCAATTTATATTTTTTTATTTTAAACATTTCATATCAAATGCTCGCAACATAAACTAAAAGCTTTATTCGTTTATTCTTCTTAAAAGGAGAAAAAAAAGCGAAAAAGGCATTAATGATATGCAATTTTGTTTTCAGATCATGTGGCAGAATTTTATCGAATGATGAAAAGATATTATAAAAAATAAAATTTAATAAAAAATTAACAAAAATTTTTGTTAATTTAACTTATTTTTTATCATATTTACACCCTGTTAAATAACGAAAAGAAATACTCATAGTGAAAAAATTTCTTCAATATAAGGAACTTAAAATAATTATTGGTTTTACGAAAATCGTATGTAGATTTGACTAAAAAGTTTGGTAGCTGTATATTAACCCACTTTTCTACACCCCATTTTACAGTATTTAGTTAAATTTTTGGTTCAGTGTTAACTTAAGTATGAATCCGAGCTTGGTGTGAGCCTACAATAAGTTTAATACAAGAACGAACGAGGTTGAAGCAATTCAAAAATGCGCTTCTTTCAAGAATTCTTGTCTCAATCCAAAAATGATATTAAGCAATATCAATACCAAGATTCAATCAATCCCAATATGTGCTTATTTTAAGAATTATTAACATTTAAAACATATTTTTCCTCAACGTCTTGCTGCAGTTCGAAGAAAGTATTTGTCGTGTCGGCACGTCTGATCAGTTCTAAAGCTAGCATCAGAAAATTTGACAACAAAATCAACAGATTAAAAGAGGCAGGAAGAATCACACTGATAGAAAAACGCTGATGTACTTTGTCATCCAAACTATGCCAAGTGTCTTCTTTTTTGGCTCCATGACACATGTCATCAATGCAATGACACAGCCATCTCAAATAAATTACAAATAGAGATCAATTTAAGGACAGAAAGTCTTCAATGCAATAACGACCTTTTGTGATTTATCAGCAAGTTGCCGTCGATATAATAAATATTTGATATTCAATAACAAAACTTGGTTTATTGTTTTTTTGACAGAAACCTATATTGGAATCAAAATATATCCAGTAGTTTTTACGTGATGCAGATACAAAGAAACAGTCAGACAGGAAATGACTTACGGTTTTATTATATGTATAGATTGCCTACGGTAAAGATACAAACTCGTCAATTAAAATAAATGCTTAGCAGCTGAAGTTCTAACCAACATCCTAATTTATTTGGCACTTAACTGTCAGATCTTTTACGTTGGCAACACATATGATTACTGTCATCTATACGAAGACGAGATATCATGTTTTCCTTTTCTTATACTGTTGATAATATAATAAAGTATTCACATTTTTTGCATACATGCTTTACCTATTAATAATACACAAAATATGGTATCGAGTTAATGACATTGATGGCACCTAAAATTCTGTGATGAATTTTGTCATTACATTGAGGGCAGTTTTCAAATTATTGATGACATTTGTGACAACATTGATGTCATTATTCTGATGATACTGCATCATAAATGCGACAATTAATCTTTTTAAGGTAACCAGATGGGAAACAAATATAAAATCCTACACACGATCATAATAATTAAAGAGATCACATGATTAAATAACATTAAAGAATAATCATAACGAGAATATCCTTCCTACTTGCCGCCATAATTAGGGAGCCAATATTTAAAAATGATTAATACCTACATTTTAAGCAAATTGATTTATTATTTGAAGTTCTTGTATGACCACTTATACCCGAAAACGAACATGCAAATAAGGAATTAGAAGACACAGTTGGAGATACATATACAGCTTAAAGAAGATCTTTTAATTGAATATAAATTATATTATAAATTTTTTCTTATAAATTGTTTATTTAAATATATTATCTTGCTAAATTCTGTTAAAGAATTAAATACAAAATAATCAACAGTTTTTTTTAAACATTGAACAGATAAAAAGAACTTCAAAATAAAACAAACCCAAAAAATAAACACACATGACAAACTCTAAAACCTGGCAATTGTTTTTGTCATGGTTTTCAATTCTAGTACTTTAGAAATTTTTTTTATTTTGTTTTCATTACTTTGAAGGGATTTCAACTAGTTTTCATTTATTTGGCATCCATCGATATTGTCTGAATATGAACATCGAAAGGCTGAACAGCAAATGCCTCTCTACTATTTTTGTGTGTGAATAATCCACTTTTTTTCATTATTTAGTTTTTCGTGTTTGTTTTCGTATCAAACACATTTATACATTTGTTAAGACCATGTGTTGTGGATACCAAATGGCTTAAAACATAACTCATCGAACCTTTTTTAGTCCCCGCAACATTATGTGTTGTAAGTGCGTGTGTATTTTATATAACCAAACTGGCCATATTATCGAAAAGGAACTATTTGGGAAAATGAAAGTTTTCAAATCTCTCCAGCTATTTAAGCCCTGGTTTAAGATTACAACACTGGTTAATTTACTAAAATATGTAAAATTATTTTGTAATGATCCATCACCGTACCTCATCTGAAAAGTGCCTACTGTTCAAAGAGAAGTACTTACAGTAAAGCTTCGTTGATAATAGTAACAAAAAAAAAGCAAAAATAATAACTATAGTAACAGCTCGTAACTTGTCCATTTTATCTGTCGGCTTAATCTCGCACATACATTTAAACATTCAATTTCCTACCTTTTTTTCAGTATGTTTTTGTTAACACTAAAACTTCTGCCACACAGGCATACATTGCAATACATACATATATGTCAACGAATGTTTTTTTGAGTTTTGGGCGTACTTTTCAGCACTACTCCCTCGCGTTTACTGCGTTTGAACATAAATTGTTAAAAAAGCATTTACATTTTTTTTTAGTCATGTCTTTTCTAACTAAAAAGTCGAGGTATCGATGTACCGGTAGTACACATACAGATGAATATTTTTATTCTTTAAACTGGGCTGGGCTGGACATATATTTTAGCTCGGTTTTGTTTTAAGTATTAAATGTGATAACGAATCTTTTTACATGAATGCGTCTAATGGACTTTATTCAAAAGTTCTTTCTTTCCAAAGTATCGATGAAAACTTTATTATATTTATTTACTTTAATTTAATTGGAATATTTGCCGTTGTACAAAATTAATTTCTTCTACAAACACTATTATGTAAATAATGTGTAAAGAAGACTGAATGTCACACGTGTAATCCTGGTACCTAATTTTCTATATATGATGTCTGGACAAGTTTTAGAAGGGCAAGAGGACACTTTGTACGTCGACAGCCAAGCGGCACTTCAGGCCTT
This sequence comes from Phasia obesa, assembly GCA_949628195.1. NCBI lineage: Eukaryota > Metazoa > Arthropoda > Insecta > Diptera > Tachinidae > Phasia > Phasia obesa. Next base: position 59,807,183 of record OX451217.1, on the reverse strand, counting down.
GAAAGGAAATAGTGTCAAGTCAAAGCTGGTAGGTGAGTGCAAAAAGGCTCTCGACGTGCTGGCGGACAAATATAGGGTTAGATTTTGTTGGGTCGGTCCCGGGTCATTATAATGTTAAGGGCAACGAAATCGCTGACGAACTTGCAAGATTGGGATCGGAGGGTAGTAACCTGTTAGGGTAGAATCGGTTAAGCCACCGACTAGCCATTACTATAGGATTATATCCCACTGGATAGTTAGGAAAACCAACCCGTCTTGGGAAGTAAGGGGGGATTGCAGAGTGTCACGGGGAATTTGGCCGAGACGCTGCAAAAACCAAGTTATTTCTGGGTTTAGACAGGAAAGTTCTGAGATTCGTGATAGGTGTGATCACTGCGCCACTAGGGCAAGAATTAGTTAATGGGTTGCCGGTACAATTGTGGAACACAAGATTAACGTGAGTACCTGCCTACTCGGCCTAACCTTACGCTGGTCTTACCACCGAGTGAAACTTAGGCGTAGACTAGCGCCCCCATTGTGTAGTATAACAACACTTTACGATTGCCACCAATCGCTTTTTGTGTGTGATACAGTCACAATGAGTAGCAATTTATATAATATGGCAAGCCTTTCCAAGGCAAGCCTAGATCCACATTATAACCTCTTGCTTAGGGGTATGGAGACTATCCAAACTCCGTCTGTTGAGAGTGCAACAGCACAACTGATCGACCTTGCACCTTACCTACATAAATCGATCTTAAACCACAACCACCACGTGTACCCCCGAAGGGGACCTCACCAATAACCGGTCACAGAGAGGATAGGCTCTTTGTGGGGCCACCGATCCCCGTGGTACTAGTCCTTTGGGCACTGGTCGGGCCTCGAAGAGGACCCGTATGTTTTAACACACAGACCTTTTCTTCCAGATTTAGGCTCTGGGAACCCTATTTTACTATTTTCCCCGAGTGAACCGCGTCAAAGCATTTGCCATATTCCTGCAGTGACAATTGGAACCCCCGGGGGTATGGGTAGTCGGTACATCGGATTTTTATAGGATGTGCGAGGACGAGGAGGATTTGGAAACTGTGGAGCACATCGTGTGTCACTGCCCGGTATTACAAAGCCGCACACTTAGAGGGCTAGGTGGGAGATTTCTCAATTGGCTTTTCGACACCGCGCAGTGTAAAATCGAGGACGTGGTCGGCTTCATCAAGGAAGCCACCCGTGTGATAGGTAGCAGGACGCGTAATAGGTCTCCCTTTCTCATTTTGCCATTTCTGGCACAACCCTTCTTAACCTAACCTATTTAATAATTTGGCGATTTCCTATGGCATTTATATACACATGGGCATTGCCACGGAAAGGACTACCCTGACGGAAAACCTTAACAGTTTTCTCCTTATTGAATAATTGAGTTCAAAGCTTTCCCTAGCAGCGCTTGCAAGACATTGGGCTGCAAAGTTCAAGTTCTCGTTTTGGTCAGTTTTGTTTTATTTCTAAGAGGAAATTCCACTCTTACCGCAAAACTTTTGCTACAACAACAACTAATCGTAAAATAAGTGCATAAGAGCAACCTCATATCAACCTCGAACAATTAGGTAACGTCTCGCCAGACAAAAAATCATTCATTATGAAATTTTGTTCTTTGGCAAAGGATAATAAAGTAAATTAATTATAATAAAAAACTCGGTTATTAAACGAATAGTTAATTTTATATCAATTTTCCAAAGTGTGTAACGTCACGCTATATTGTGAGTAATTTCATTGCATGATGATATTTTTATTTTAAATTTACATTTCATTATGGTTTCTGCAGTTGCAATCTTCGATCGAATGAATAAATTTCTCAAACAGTATGGGTAAAATTAAATATGACACTCACAATTTTTTTTTTTTTTTTCCATTGAGGTAACTTTATAAAAAACGGTTGTTATATTATTCTAAAACCTACTAAAAAAGTGCTTTATATAAAAAGTCTTGCACAATTCGCAGAGTTTTGTAATCTAAATCAAAACCCTCTTATTATCGTAGTTTCTTACAATGCTATAGTTATTATGTTTTATAAAGTCTAACATAGTAAAAAACAATGAAAGATTTTGCTGTGATTTAGCGTATAAAAGCTAAAACCGTGAAAATGATTGTTACACTAAAATAAATTTATGATGATATTAATTGGTATCTTATACAGGAGAGTAGAATGCAGAAGCTTGATAATATCATTAATAATATCAATATAGTGGGTCCAACTGCTAATTTTCCATAGCGATAGTATTATCTTTCTTGAATTAAAACTTATTTAGTTTCATATTTACTGGGTAAATATACATTTTGTAAGAAACCTATAGTAATTTGTAATCAACTATTTTAAAGAAAATTTTTATTTAACCAGCTACGTCTACAGACATTTTGTCTTTCGAGAAAATTTGTTTTCTTCGAATATAGTTTTCTCCGAACATAGACTTTTTTACTTACTTCCATAGCCCTTACTCGTTTTAAAATTGGACTATTCTAATATTGCTAGTGATCTTTAAACAAAGAATATTAAAAAAATATGTCAAATTCTACAGAAATTTATTCAATTACCGAATCGCATATAAAAAAGCAACCAGAAGCAAAGTGTCAGCCATTGTACTACACTTACCTCCTTTTTAATTGAATAAATTTGGTTGCTTTTTTGCACAGCATTGAAAAACTTTTTGTCGGTTGATTTCGATATTCACATTTTTTTTTTTATTTTTACAGACAATGTATTCAGTATTTTGTTTATTGGCTACCTACATAATATTAGGTATATTGTATTTTGTCGTTCCGTTAGCAAAATGGTTACATATATAATATTTATTATATATTATTTATTATATATTTTAAGGAATTAAAAACCTAGATAAGCTATATAAGTATATTAAATTTATCACACTTAAAATGAAGTTAATCTTATAACCTTTTCTTTTCTGGACAAAAAAATTTTACATATTTTTATATTTCAGAAAAGAAAACGCTATTAGAGTGGCATATGCCTTTAAATATTATGTGCACCAATATTCTTATGTGTTTCACAGCAAATGATAAGCAACTGCGACTGTTGCCATGCGACCAAACCAAAACATCATTTATAAGGGGGTTCTTTCCACGCCACACAAAGAGTCAACATATTTAAAAAAGAAGACTCCTTATAACTGCAAGCCTTATCGTTGAATACTTATATATCCGTTAATAAATTATTTAAATTGTACTAATCTTTTATTTACTTTGTAAGGAAATTTCTCAAACAGTATGGGTAAAATTAAAATCATTTTGCATAGGCTTGAGATAAGCCGGGTTTTTTTATTAAAAGTTAAAATTTTGCTGGTATAAGAATCGGACTTTTTTCAGAAAATTTGGAAAAAGCCATTGATAGGCTAGTTGAGCACTAGTCCAATAGCTGTATGAATATGCTTTTTACATAATAATCACTTCAGATTTTTATATTTTTGGAAATAATATTTCGTGTTTGTTTCTTAAAATATTTAATACGCTAATATAATTTTTAATTATAATACAGATATGAATTTTTAAAGTAAAATTTAGGTTCGTTTTATTCTTTCTAAGTGGAAAGAATTTTTTTTCAAATTTTTTCAATACTAAATATTTCCACTACTAAGACTTAAATATACAGTATAACAAATATAATTATATATTTTTCTTATTTTTTAACCAAAAAATATCAAATGGCAATTTAAGCAACTGAACGTCAGTAACGTCACGCCAGTTTCTAAGGCTAATAAAATGACAAAACGAAGAAAGAATTTTAAATTTCATAACTTGGAAAATAAATTTATCAGCCATAATTTTGTTAGGTATGTGACACACAACATTGCATAATAATATGAACAAAATTTAATGTCATGAATGAATATATAACTGTCTAATAGGTGCTGACCTAGGTTAACTAGTTTTACAGTAGTAACAAATATTGTTGCTGTTACGTTTGTGACGTGAAATTACCCTGACTCTAATATGCTGTGCTAAATTAAAATAAAAATTGAGTGCAGACCTTATGCACAACCATGTATAAAACTGCACTTAAAAATGTTGCAAAATCGTATTTAAAAAAATATTTTTTGTTACGTATATGACAGGGTGTTTGTTACGTATATGACAAGTAAAACAAAAGTGAAAAGTAACACACTGTATTACAGTAAAACAACTTATTACACCTCACCTTATAACTAGACTTTTAAAATGATTATACCCGTATATTTTTTTACCGTTTTTTTTTAACTATTACAAAATCGGTTGCAAAAATTCTTAATAATAATAGAAAGGATTAAGTAAAAATAGGAGAGCAGTAAAATTACACTTCTTTAACTGGTACTTTTTTGGAAAATTGATTAAATAGTAAGTACTCTAACAGAAGCAGTCTGAGGACGATCATTGCTTTTAAAAATAGTTGAATCCTCTTCATATTTTTACTAAAATATCGTCATCTATTTTTATAAGTAATGAAATTCCTTATTTTTCTTACTCAACAGTTTCACTAATACAATCACCAGTATTCGATATTGATTTTCACCTTTCGCAGGGTTTTCACTAATCTTGTCATCTTCCGATTCATCATTGTAGACATTTTCGAATCGCAGTTGACCTTGGGTTGTTGGAACATCTTCAACTTTAGCGTCGTCATTTCTTGGCTCTCCACTTGGCAATCCTTTCTTTTGAAGAAGTTATTATCTGTCATTATCTGTGACCAAACAGATAAGGCGGTAAGGAGGTACAAATGCGTTTACGCACTACACGCATGGTCGTCACCATACGTGGTGTGTCGGGCTTGCTACAAGTGTGGAGTACCGACTAAAAAACGCACTTGTCAGCTGTTGGGAATGAAATCCACCCCGGGACCGCTTGCGCATTACTTCGGGGTGGTTCCCTGCTCGGCCTTAAACCGTCATCTTGTTCGCCTGTGTCCAGGCTCCACTCTTTTTCAGTAGGATATCGACGTTTGATTTCGCTTAGTCCTGCAGCAGTTAATCTACTCTGCATTCGAGTTTTCGGTTACCCTTGTACCTGTGTTTATTATTCTCCTTTCTGCAGTGTCTAGATCTGCTTTCTTGGTACACAAGATCGTTTCGCAATATTTTGCGACTGGTCGCCAATTATTTTCTTCTGCTATCATGCTATCGGTAATATTTTCGACCGTTAATAGTCCCGTGACGGTAACCAGTTCTCGCCGATTTTCTGACCAGCGGGAACACTTGAAGAAGGTATGCTCAGCATCATCTGTTACGTCTTCATTTTCGTAAAGGCCATAGGAAGTGTCGCATTTATTCATTCTATGAAGATATTTCCGGAAGTATCCATGACCTGACAACATTTGGGTCAAACAGTAATAAACATTTCCGTGTCGTCTATTTACCCACTTTTTTATATCTGGGATGAACCTTTAAGTCCACCTGCCTCTTGTATCGGTGTTCCACCTAATAAGCCAACTCTCTAGAATCTCCTGTCTGATTATCTCTTCTCTCCTGGGTTCTGTGTCGTTGGTATGTATTATATTTTTCAAGTTCTCAAATATCGCATCATAAATTAGAAGTATTACTTAAAAAATACTCGATGTGTCACATACGTAGCAGTAGTATTTTCTTTCAGTAATATAGAAATTTAAAATAAATAAAAAATATGTGGATTTAGATGATACACATAACCTAACTTTTACCAAATTTATGCATGTTAACATTTTGAGGGAGATGTAATTTAAACTTTATTATGATTCTTGTTACGTATGCGACACTGGGTTGTACATAAAAATAACTATAAATTTAAAGCTTATGTACTTACCTATTTTATTTGGAACTAGAGGAAGTTATGGTAAAATGTACAAGCTTGCTCTTCTTTACTTAAAATCTGAATAACAGTATAACAAAGATTAATATAAAAGCTATTAAAAACAGGTGTTTTCTTACACTATGATTTATTTTTTATGATTTATTTTTTCCTAATGAACTCAATAATATTGGCAAACTGAGGTGTTTTACAAAATAAATATGGCACTTACAATTTGTTTTTTAATTTTTTCCATTGAGGTGACTGTTATAAAAAACGGTTGTTATATTATTTCAAAACCTACTAAAAAAGTGATTTATATAAAAAGTCTTGCACAGTTCTCAGAGTTTTGTAATCCAAATCAAAACTCTCTTATTATCGTAGTTTCTTACAATGCTATAGTTATTATGTTTTATAAAGTCTAACATAGTAAAAAACAATGAAAGCTTTTGAGGTGATTTAGCGTATAAAAGCTAAAACCCTGAAAATGATTGTTACACTAAAATAAATTTATGATGATATTAATTGGTATCTTATACAGGAGAGTAGAATGCAGAAGCTTGATAATATCATTAATAATATCCATATAGTGGGTCCAACTGCTAATTTTCCATAACGATAGTATTATCTTTCTTGAATTAAAACTTATTTAGTTTCATATTTACTGGGTAAATATACATTTTGTAAGAAACCTATAGTAATTTGTAATCAACTATTTTAAAGAAAATTTTTATTTAACCAGCTACGTCTACAGACATTTTATCTTTTGAGAAAATTTGTTTTCTTCGAATATAGTTTTCTCCGAACATAGACTTTTTTACTTACTTCCATAGCCCTTACTCGTTTTAAAATTGGACTATTCTAATATTGCTAGTGATCTTTAAACAAAGAATATTAAAAAAATATGTCAAATGCTACAGAAATTTATTCAATTACCGAATCGCATATAAAAAAGCAACCAAAAGCAAAGTGTCTGCCATTGTACTACACTTACCTCCTTTTTAATTGAATAAATTTGGTTGCTTTTTTGCACAGCATTGACAAACTTTTTGTCGGTAGATTTCGATATTCACATTTTTTTCTTATATTTTTACAGACAATGTATTCAGTATTTTGTTTACCTACATAATATTAGGTATATTGTATATTGTCGTTCCGTTAGCTAAATGGTTACATATATAATATTTATTATACATTATTTTTTATATATTTTAAGGAATTAAAACCCTAGATAAGCTATATAAGTATATGAAATTTGTCCCACTTAAAATTAAGTTAATCTTATAACCTTTTCCTTTCTGAACAAAAAAATGTTACATATTTCTATATTTCAGAAAAGAAAACGCTATTAGAGTGGCATATGCGGTTAAATATTATGTGCACCAACATTCTTATGTGTTTTAAGGCAAATGATAAGCAACTGCGACTGTTGCCCTCCGACCAAACCAAAACATCATTTATAAGGGGTCCTTTCCACGCCACACAAAGAGTCAACATATTTAAAAAAGAAGACTCCTTACAACTGCAAGCCTTATCGTTGAATACTTATATATCCGTTAATAAATTATTTAAATTGTACTAATCTTTTATTTACTTTGTAAGGAAGGTGCCACGCCCACGTCGAATATAAAAAAATAAATACCCTATTTTACCAACCGTATATCTAGTAACAAACTGTGAAAATTTCAGAAAGATCGGTGTCGGCAGCTATAGCTTTCCAAAAACAAACAAACATACAAACAAGCAAAGAAACAAACAAACAAACACAGTTTGTGCTTTATATATAGATTTTAAGTAAGTATATGGTTTGCTTTTTATATAACCTTATCCAATATATCTTCAACCAACATACTTCTTCACATCTTCTAAGGGTTTTATATTTATTATATTGAATAATAACAAGTAAAAGTGCTATATTCTTCTATACCCTTCACCACGGTGATTTTATTTATACAGACATATACAGCATTATCCATATTGTTGACTCTTTACTTAAATTAAGTCGTATGAGAAAAATCCATTATTCATGCTTTAAAGAAATAGAAGACAAATGAAAACAAATTCCGTTGACTACAATTGTCGCCGTGTTGTAGGCTACTTAATGATATTGAAGACGACAGCTACATCGTAAACTCTGACATTGTTGTAGAAATACTTATTTTGCTTTTATAAAATTAAATAACTTTTTTAAAAAATTATAAATATTTCCTTCAAAACTTTTTGTTTGTATATGAATTTGTAATTTGCAATTTGTGACATTTTCTTTTGTTGAATAAAATAGAAATTAGCCTAAGTTGACGACAGCCACAACAGTGGCCGAGTAGCAATGTAGCTTTGCTGACTTCAAAATAATCGTTTACCTATAAACTTGTGTATTATATTTTTGAGAGTTTGTAGTCGGTATCCTGATGATGTCTATGTGTTTAATGCACCTAGGTTTTTAAACAGAGATCTCATATATTTAAAAATCAAATGCATTTTAAAAAATCTCACGCATTTAAAAAAATATGTTACTCTATATACATATACACACATACATATATATGTATGTTCTTAATATTAAATATATGTTATGTTACAGTCATGATTTTCATTTTCAAAGAAATATGGAAATTTTGGAATAAATTTCTCAAAAATTGTTTGTAAAAATATTTTTTTTTTAAATTTTTTGTAAAATTTTATTCGAAAATTTTTTAAAAAATTTGTTTTCGAATATTTTTCTGTAAAATATCTTTTTGAAAATGTTTTGTAAATATTTTTTTATAAATTTTATTGAAATTTTTTTTATTAAATTTAGGACTTTTCTGCAATCTATATTGAGTTAGAATGGTGAGACTGAAGCAAAAAGAAATCCATAAATAAATGTCCTTACATTGACCCCCCACGTGCCCTTAAACTGCTCCTATTTACCCGTGGGTACCCTGTGGGTCCCTTGGCTACCTCTATGTGTATTGCTTTCTATTAAGGTCTCTAATACAAATCAAAGCAGAAAAACCCTACCAATCTAAAAACAAACAAAAATTGCCCCTCGCAGGGGGTTATTGATCCCCCGAGATCTGTATGCACTACTACCTTCGATCTACCTTATCAGTCTAATATTTAAAAACAGAATCATTAAAGCCGAAAAAAATTAAAAAAACGTGAAAAAAATATAGGTGGGCCTGGTTTTTGGCCCGCAGCCTCCAAAGGAATGATCCGATGTTGCTTAATTGCAATACCAAAATTTTCGAAACTATGCCTGACAGATGGTGTGCTTAAATTTTTTGTATCTCTTCTGGTGCCTTGGCAAATGACATTACAACACTAACACGGACAGACGGACATCGCCTAATCAACTTCTCTTGTATAAGAATCCAGAATATATATACTTTATGGGTCGGAAATTAATATTGTAGAAATTACACACGGAATGACAAACTTATAAAAACGGTAAAGCCGAAATTTCGAGAAACTATAAAAATGTTTATCATTTACAATGTTGCCACACATATAAAAATGCACTAAAGAAATTGTGTAGTACAATTTCGAACTAAATATTAGTAATGATAAAAACAATGAAAATTTTAACAGATCTTTTTGGGTAAAGTTCATAAATAAAAAATTTAAAGTAAATTGGATTCATTTTTATCGTTAACTATTTTTTTTTGTCAAAATGGATTTACATCAATTTGCAAGAAACGGCTCATATAGTAAGTTGTTTAACCAAATATTTTATGGTTTCAACTGCAAATTTAGGCATTTAGCTAAAGCTAACACGTAGTAAGAAAAGTATTTACTAATTTTTCGAACTTCATGTTGCCTATGTAGATTTTTCTTATCCATTTTTAAAAGTTTTTCTATACTTGTCTACAACATAAAGAATAGAAAAAAAAAACAACAAAAACTGAGCTTAGTCTCGAAAATGCTAAGCTGAAAATTTTAATCTCTAACGCAAATTCTCATTGGTATTAAACTTTTCCCTTTTTGTATGTAGCGAAAACAGCTTAAAATTGTTGAGTTTTGTGCTTATGTTGTTAACAAAAGTATTTGTCGTTAAATGTTTATCTGATAAATTTAAATAAATTTAATTTCGTATTTCGTTTTCTTTTTTAACCACTAACTAAAGAAGGGTGAATTTCCACTTATGCGAGCACATATATTGTTCTCTTATTTTAAAAGATTTTATTTTAGTTTTATATTTGTTGCAAGTAATACTACGCCATAATGAAAATGATTATTCTAATTACAGCATATTATTATTATTCCTACCTTTTTTACCATGCAACGTGTATTTTATAATAATTATTATTTGTTATTTCAACAAAAACTTTTCATTTATTTCTATTTAAAATTATTTTTTTATCTCATAATGGTGCCCTTAAATATTTTTTAATACATGTATATTTTTAACTTTTGTTTTATTTTTTAACATTTTGCTTTTCATATGCCTGTACTACTACATGCTTTTATACCTTGTTGGCAGACAACAATAACAACAACTATTACATCAGTCCAAACCTACTAACCAGTGTTACAGTATGGCCAGGAAATTGGAAACATAAAATTTTATATGTATTTGTTGGCATAACATGTTTATTATTTTTTATTTTAAATATTTTCCCCTCTACTTTCCGTTTCCTTTGGGGATTGTTTGGGTATGTTGATTTCCGTTGTTTAAGTATCGTCGTCGTATTTGCACTGGATTGGTCCATTCATTTGTGTATATATGCTCAACATGTGAATGCTTAAACAATCAATTTTTATGTTCACTATAACACCTATAAGTTTACAATGTTTTTTAAACCCTTTTCTATGTCATGCTGCTATTTATTCGTATGTTTTGTTGTTTTCTATTGGAAAATCCGATATTAAACTCACATTACTTGCTGTTCACTTAAAGTGCTTATTACCCTTAATGTGTGGTAATGTTTGATTATAAGCATTTTTTCCTTTTTTTTTAATAAATGTGTTTCCGTTATTATTTAATTTAATTGAAAAGATTACACAGGATGAAAATCCTTTTTAATATAAGAAATAAATTTTATTTGTAGTGGGTAATAATTACCATATGGTCCTTCTGCTAAACACATTGCCAAATGACATAATCATCTCAGTTGATTATATTACACAGGTGATTTTTTCATTTTAATCCAATAATAATTAAATAAAAATGAAAAAGATTTGAGGGATTAGATTTAAAATTATATATTTAACATAAAAACAAATTGATACTCATTAGAAATGGTATCACTTAAGGCTGATTTCAGTATTTAAAAGTTCTCGGCAAAATTTAAAAATATATCAAATTTATATGGGAAGAACAGTAGGCATATTTAGAAAGAAACTCTTCAATAAGAATGTAGATCGGTGTAATGGTTTATATTGATTTTTGTTTAAAAACATCCAATGGATGTCTGACAGAAACGTGTGCAAAAAACTCGGAATCGTATACAAATTCTGTCAGACTTCTGACACAAAAATATATGAAGTGACACGTAATCTGACAGACATGTCGTGGGAAAATCCGAATTTATTAAGGAGACTTCTGATAGAAATCTAACAGAATTCTTAACAAAAAAGCCTGAAAAATTTCGACATTCGACATACGTATCGATTTCTGGATGATATCTGAAAGAATGTTTGATGTAATTTTTCTTTTTGAGTTTCCTCTTTGTACATTAGAGATCGTTATCTCACAGTTATTTGTTAGATATTGTTATCTAAAATGAAATATATAAAGTAATTTAAACTCAAATGCATAGAATCTTAAACTTACCAGGCTGAGCATTTTTTAAATGTTACTATAATTTCCTGCCAAATTTTGGATAATTTTCTACCATGGAAAACTTTTAAGGAGGTTTCAAGGAAAACAAAACTCTTCTAAAGCTCAACCAATTCTTTTATAAACTGTGGCAAGATATTTTCATTAACAGAATTAAAACATAAATTCAAAACAATTAAATTATGTATAACTGTGTGAAATCACTCAAAAATCTATCAGACATGTCGATCAAAGATATTAGGATCAAAAGTGTCTAAATTTGTGTTGAACAAAATACTTCTTTTTTTTTTCATAATTTATTTATTTTTCTTAAAAGTCCAGCCCGTGCTAGACAAAAATAATGTTTGTTTCACGAATTTTGCAATAATTTGCGGGTCATCCCTCTAATGTACGGCCAAGAAAAACATTATCTCTTCCTTTTAGTCGAATATACCCAGGTTCATTCAGCATGTTACGAGCCAAAGGGTTTGGATGAGATTCAAGCCTCTTTAGATATGTGACTGCATGTTTCGCCATTTCTGCTTTAACTGATGGCATGTTTAGGTCTTTGTGGATGTTCGAATTTTTTATATACCAGGGAGCAGATGTAATAATACGTAAAATCTTATTTTGACGCCTTTAAATTTTTTCTACATTGCTAGCTGAGGCAGTGCCCCATAACTGAATCCCATAACACCAAATTGGTTTGAGGATGGACTTGTACAGTAGAAGTTTACAATCTAAGCTCAGGGTGTAGTTTCTGCCAATAAGCCAATTTAGTTGTACTGCTTTTAGTTTCATTTTTGTTAACTTGAAGTCAATGTGGCTTGTCCAAGTAAGTCGACGGTCAAGATGTATACCCAGGTATTTAACGACTGAAAGCTGTGGTATCATTTGGTTATTTAAGCGAATAGGAGGGCATAAAAAAATTGAAACTATAAAAAATTGAATTTAAAACAAAAGGTGAATTTAAACTATAAATTGTTTAAAATACTTCTTGTCTACTATAATATCGATTTGTGGTTATTTTTATTGAAAAATATAATTGTCTAATTTAAACGTAAACATTGGTATTTTTCTTGTTGGACAATGGACAATAATGACTTATTGAGAAAGTGAAATTGATTGTTAAATTATAATAAAAATTGTAACACATATTACGTATGTTATGCCTTTTTATTTTAAGGAATCATTTTGAAAATTAAACAAAGTATTTCAAAATATAGTTTTCTAGTTTCAGGTCCTAATTTTCCAAGAAAAATAATAATAAAACTATGGTACATCTGAGTAGTTTCCCATAATTTTTGGAAATTTACGGATATCAGCAACAAATTATTATATTTTTCTAATATTTTTGATTTTTATGTATAAAAATTTAGATAATACAATTTTTATCAAACCATATGCATCAAACTATATTTACAAAATTATTATTTTAATAATATTTAACCATATCTAAATAAGAAACGCTGTAAAAGAATATTGTTCCGGAAATAAGTCACCGGGAGGTACTTCTGAAATTAACATTATTTAGTAAAAAATTCAAAAAAAATATCAAGTTAAGCTTCACTGAAATGCCCATGACAAATTTTGGATAATCAAAATATTTGATTCTTTCCCACTGTTGTTATTTAGCAAGTACCTGTGCCGTATACTTAATTCAACAATTTAAGAACATATTGATTATACGTTACGTAGTCAAGTGAAAGAATGTGAATAAAATTTTTTTTTTCAAAATTTCTTACATATTTTCTATATTTTTACTTTATGTAACTAAATGCATTACAAAGCAATTTATAATCGAAGGTTTTCGGAACATTTAGAAAAATAATTATCTCTATAAAAAAAAAAAAAAAATGGACACAATGTTTTGTAAATTAAAAACTCTTAAAAGTAGGTCTTCGGAATACTGGAGAATCATGGTGTACAAAACCTTTGCCTGAAATAAGCTGTGTGACATGACCGTGGACCTTGGCTTTTCAATTGCCAACAAAACTAGTGTGGAGCTTGTAATAATTACGTTAAATAGAATCATCGAGCTCATTTTTATCAATAGAAGTTTAACTATCTACTCATTTGTAAATAACTTTCAGTTTTAGTTCGTTCTTAGAAATACATATAATAAAACCCAAACCAAAAATTAATAAAATTCGTTTTTGCATTTATTGTAATTTTAATGGTTGTTTAGAAGGCATACACAAATATTCTATATTTTTGTGTATAGTTTTTTTTTCATAATTTATTTATTGTATCTTCAATAATTTTTGAACTAACAATAATTACTCGTATCTTAAGTCTAAAATAAAATATTCTTTTTAAGTCCAGCCAGTGCTAGACAATAATAATGTTTGTTTCACGGATTTCGAAATCATTTGCGGGTCATCCCTCTAATGTACGGCCAAGAAAAGCAGTATCTCTTCTTTTTAGTCGAATGTAACCAGGTTCATTCAGCATGTTACGCGCCAAAGGGTTTGGATGAGATTCAAGCCTCTTTAGATATGTGACTGCATGTTCCGCTATTTCTGATTTAACTGATGGCATGTTTAGGTCTTTGTGGATGTTCGAATTTTTTATATACCAGGGAGCAGATGTAATAATACGTAAAATCTTATTTTGGCGCCTTTGAATTTTTTCTACATTGCTAGCTGAGGCAGTGCCCCATAACTGAATCCCATAACACCAAATTGGTTTGAGGACCGACTTGTACAGTAGAAGTTTACAATCTAAGCTCAGGGTGGAGTTTCTGCCAATAAGCCAATGTAGTTGTACTGCTTTTAGTTTCATTTGTGTTAACTTGAAGTCAATGTGGCTTTTCCAAGTAAGGCGACGGTCAAGATGTATACCCAGGTATTTAACGTCTGAAAGCTGTGGTACCATTTGGTTATTTATGCGAATAGGAGGGCATGAGTCCCTGCGCAGTGTGAAAGTTATGTGAGTGCATTTTTGTTCATTCACTTTTATTCTCCATTTTTCTAGCCATTTTTCCAAATTGAGTATGTGGTCTTGTAAAAATTGTGATGCTTCTTGGGCACTTTCATGAATACTTAAAGAAGCTGTGTCATCTACAAAAGTTGATGTGTGGACTAGGGTGCTAATTGGCATATCCGATGTGTACAGTAAATATAAAATTGGTCCCAAAATACTACCTTGGGGAACTCCGGCTTCAATGAGCTGATGCGAGCTTAAAAAGTCACCTTCTTTTAATAAAAACTTGCGATTCGTTAAATAATATTTTAAGAGCTTATACAAGTTTTCGGGCAAGTTCAGCTTTAGCTTAAATATTAGGCCTTCGTGCCAAACCTTATCGAATGCTTGAGAAACGTCGATAAAGAGCGCAGAACAGTATTTTTTTTTCTTCAAAGGTCGTTTTAATTACATTTACTAATCTGTGTGTTTGTTGGATCGTACTATGTTGTTTGCTGAAGCCGAATTGATGGTTCGGAATGCATCCTTTCGCGCTAAGAATTGGATTCAGCTTAGTTATTAATATACTCTCAAATAACTTTGACACGTTTGATAAAAGGCTTATAGGTCTGTATGGTTCTACTTTTGTGTGGTCCTTTCCTGGTTTAGGAATCATTGTTATCAAAGAGACCTTCCACTCTGTGGGAAAGTACTCAAGACGTAAGATGGCATTAAAAACAAACAGAATAATTCTGCGACCTATACGGGGCAACTCAACTAACATCTTGTTACTTGTTTTATCAACGCCAGGGGCTTTTTTGGTGTTTAAATCTGCTATTGCCCTTTCAATATCGCGAAATTCAAATCTTAGGGGTACTACGGCACTAGTCTCTACTGATGGTAACTCAGCTATATCAGTACATACATTTGGGGTGAAAACCTTCTTCAAATGTCCAACAAACAAATTGCCTTTTTCGGTATCATTCCTTGCCCAGTCTCCACAAGAAGTTCGCAAGGGAGGCTTACGTACGACCGGTCTTTTAAGGTTCCTACATGCACGCCATAATGAATAATCTGATTGAGCAGTTGCATCGAGGTCTTCCAAGTAATTTTTCAGAGATGCTACTCTTCGAGATTCTAGCAGCTGTCTTAGTCGTTTCGTGCAATCTTTAAGTCTAGATTTGAGTTGAGGAGATCTGTGTGCTTGCCACTCTCTTCTAATTTTTCTTTTTTCAGCCAAGAGCCGCTCGACGTCTACAAAGTAAATTTGATTGTATCTAGCTGGTTGTCTGGTTTCTGTCGCATGTTGGGCAGCTGATTTAAGATTTTGATCAAAATAAATTAGACTCTGGTCCACATCTTCTGGTGTTCTTAGCGGTATGTTTTCCGAACAATGAGTACTGAGATACTTTCTATATTTCAACCAATTAATGCTTGTGCAAGTTGTTGGCGACACGATATTTTGCTGATTCCATATATAGACAATAGTGGGTGAATGATCTGAGGATAATTCGAGTGACGCTTCAACCTTAATCATTTCTCTCGAAATACCTTTAGTCACGCCAAAATCAATAACATCAGGTATTTTTTGTCGATCAGTAGGCCAATAGGTGGGTTGTCCACTTGATATCACATTCAGACGCATTTTGGAAATTGTATCAAACAAAATACGACCTTTTGGAGTTATTAGGCGTGATCCCCAAAACGTATGTTTAGCGTTGTAGTCGCCTGATGCTATGAAACAGGGACCTAGTGATTTGAAAAAGTTGATATATTGACTCTCTGATATTTGAAATCTAGGAGGTGAATAAATCGAAGAAATAACAAAGTTTTGATGATATTCTTCAATACAGATGTTTGTTGCTTGAAGGTAGTCCTCACAAAAATCACACAGTAAATGATGTTTAATTCGAGCCCTTATTAGTATTGCTGAACCACCACATGCTCTACCACGGGGGTCTTTAGTGTCATATAATATATAGCCATTGATTTTAAAAAAGCTACTTGTTGTTAAATGAGTCTCTGAAACCATCATGACATCAATTTGTTGGTTCTTCAAGAAGTACTCGAGTTCATTTTTGTGTTGGCGTAAGCAGTTTGCGTTCCAGAAACATATTTTTAAACAGTTCATGGTTTGTTAAGTAACGCCTGCAACATAGTAGATTGCATGCGTACCATTTCTTGCATCATGCTGCTCATAGAGCTCATAAAATTGTTTATCGACTGCACTAATGTCTCGATGCTTGCTTCGAGACGATTGAAATTACCAGATGGTGTTTGTTCTTTAGGATGCGATTGCAAATTAGTAGTAGAATTAGTTGCCGGTGCCGCTTTATGTACTGCAGTATGATTGGTTTTTACCATATCTGCGTATGAAACATGTTGTGTTGTTGGTTGGGCTAACTGAGGATAATGAGCATTTGCTCGATATTGTGAGTGCTTAGCAGGAGTATTTGATTTTTGAGTGGTTTTCCTTACCATGGAAAAAAAATATTTAAAAAATCTCATGGAGCTATAGGGCCAAATTCATAAAAAATATTTTTGTTTTATAAAATACAAAATTTCTTCAATAAACGTTTTATAAACCAAAAATATTTTTTATGAATATGGCCCATAGTATTTAATTAAGAATTTACGAAAAAAAATAATTAAAACAAAAATCAGTACGCAAATTTGGGGCCATTTTTATACTTATTGTATACTTCAGACATGCCAACTAGTAACCGAGTTCACACATCGACATTTGCTGACGACACAACTTTTTTGAGCATTCACGAAAGACCCGAAGTAGCATCACGATATTTACAAGACCACATATTCAATTTTGAAAAATGGTTGAACAAATGGAGAATAAAAGTGAATGAACAAAAATAATCTCACATAACTTTCACACTGCGTAGAGAATCTTGCCCCCCTATTCGGATAAATAACCAAACGATACCCCAGCTTTCAGACGTCAAATATCTCGGCATACATCTTGACCGGCGCCTTACATGGAAACGGCACATAGAAACAAAGTTAACACAAATGAAGTTGAAAGCAGTCCAACTAAACTGGCTTATTGGCAGAAATTCTACTCTAGCTTTAGATTGCAAACTTTTATTATACAAGTCAATTCCAAAACCAATATGGTGTTATGGAATTCAGTTATGGGTCACTGCCTCAGCTACCAACGTAGATAAAATCCAAAGACGCCAAAGTAAGATTCTTCGTATAATTACATCTGCTCCTTGGTATATAAAAATCTCGAACATTCATAAAGATCTAAACGTGCCATCAGTTAAAGCAGAAATAGCGAAAGTTGCCATAAGATATTTAAAGAAGCTTGAAACTCATCCGAATCCACTGGCCCGTAACATACTAAATGAACCAGGTTACATTCGACTAAGAAGGAGGGACATTGCTTCTCTCATCCGTACATCAGAGGGATAACCCGCAAATTACAGTAACCGTGAAACATACATTTTTTTTGCCCAACACTGGTTGGACTAAACAAGTATATTTTTTTTTTTTTAGACTTAAGATATGAGTAATTATTGATAGTTCAATGATATTGAAGATACAATAAATAAAAATTGCGAGAAAAAATATATATATTATACTGTTGACTGAAACAAGGAGAATTCGAAGAGAGCGGCAATCACACAGAACTCCTTAGTTAAAAAATAACAAACGGACTAAACGGACTAAAAATGATAAATAATTGCATTCCAGATAACTCATTATGGCGTGCAACAAAAATCCTTAAAATACCTGTTATTCGAAAGCTTCCTTTGCGTACCTCATCTAGTGGCTAGGCTAGAAATTAAACCGAAAAGTTGTATCTTTTTGTTACCCATCTAAAAAATGTATTAACCCCGAACAAGCCTACAGTATCACCACTAAGATTTAGCCTTCAAGATATTCACGGAGCAATTGCTGGTCCATAATAAAGCCTATGGTTTTGACAAAATCAGCAACAAGATGCTAATGTAAATTTTTCGAGTAGCAATTAAAATAATAATTTATGTTTTTAATGCCTTTTTACGTCTTGAGTCCTTCCCTCAAGCCTGGAAGTCTCGTTAGTAACTATGATACCTAAGCTAGGCAAACATCACACAAAATTCGATTCATAAAGGCCAATAAGCCTGTTATAAAATATATCAAATTTATTTGAAAAAATCTGAATTCCTAAGCTTAATCCAATTTGAGCGAGAAAAGATGTGTTCCAAATCATCAATTCGGACCCCAACACGTAGTAAAAAAGACTCTCATGCGCTTGACAAGGTATCAAGGCTTGCCATATAAGTTAAAGCTTAAGTTACTCAAAAACTTATATAAGCTTTAAAAAAGTAATATAACTGGTTGGAAGTTCGTCCTTAAAGAGGGAAAATCTAAGAAAATTATTTATGCTCTAAGTTATTTTGAATGCTTTTACTCCTTCAAGTGCGACTTAAAACAATTTAATTCCTTGAGCAACCTTTATAAATTAAAAAGATAAAAGTAAATATATAAATATTTTGTTTTAAAATGATTTTTAATTTGCAACCTTTATAAATTTGGAATGCTGTCTCGGAATAGTATCCAGCCACACAAATGGTCATCTGGCAATTGACTCCGAAGTCGATAATTTTTCCTATATTTTGTCTTTAAAGGTCGAAGATTACGAGTGTTTGTTTTATTTTTCAGAGGCAACATTGACTTCAAAATTAGCAACAAGTTTCTTCGTTATTAATTAACTGTTTAAAAAGGAAGTAACATTTTACACAGCAGTTATTTTTTTACTCTCAAAGGGAACATTCCCTTTTTTCTTAGTCATATTTTCTATTTAATTAAATTCATTTTTAAAATTATTTGCATGCAGACAACATGTAGTTTGAAGGCTTATAATGTCAATTATTAAGAAAATTTGATAAAGAATAGAAAACTATTTTGAAATTAAATAAAAAGCAATTCAATTTATTAGTCATACATTGAAACTTATAATTTACAAGTTTATCAGGTACTTGATTAAAACTTTTTCCGTAAGAAGTTACTAAAGTTTCGTGAGTAATAAAACAGAAAAACGTAAAGTTAGATAAAAGAAATTTAACTCATCTACATACACTTAAATATAGCATTTTTTACTAACTACTACATACCCAAATAAACCTTTTCAAAGAAGGAAATTAAAAATATTTTTTCTGCAGCAAACTTTTAGTTAAATAGTTTTTGCTTCAAAAAACATAGATTTTAAATTACCAAATGCCTGGCAAAAACAAAAAAAGGAAAAAAGAAAAAAATTAGAGTTTTTCACAAAAGAAAGATGCAACAATGTCCATTTGCCACCTTCCATTGTTTTCGTCGGTATGGTACATTTGTATGCGAATCTTTATGTAAGCATACGCATGAATAATACCAAAAACAAAAAAAAAAACAACAACAACATTCATTTAGCAAACACAGCCATAAAAATGAAATAGTGTAAGGATCTCAACACTACATAAACTAAACAAAACTTTTGTTTAGAAAATAGTAACAACTAAAGCATCAAACGAGGTGCGAAATTTAAAGTTGAAAAATCACAATTAAATAATAAAATAAGGACTTAAAAAACTAAAGATTTAGGGAAAATAAAATATGTGTATGAAACTACCTAAATTAAATCATAATTGAGACAATTAATTATTAATGATAGTTCGAGTAACATCTGAAAATTATTTCTATGTACAGTGAACCAAAACAAAAAAAAAAAAAACTTGTACAGCAAACACTCCCGTCTTCTACTCAAAATATCTCTGTAGTACTTTAAAATTTAGCGCTTAGACCAAAAGCAATTTATAGCCAAATGTATCAGCTTTTTACAACATTTGTTGATTACATAAAACAAATTAATTTTAATAGTAAAAATAAATAAAACTCAAAATACCCCAATTTTTCATGCCAAAAAAACAAGTTTTGACTCAGTTTTCCTTTTCCTAGAATGAACCAGATTTTCAATACTATTCGGAGATATATTGTCCCATATATCCTGGAGCGCATTTTTGAGTTATTTTTATTTTTTTCGTGCAATTTAGTCTACATACAACCATAGGTACTCTATAGGATTCAGGCCAAGGCTCTGAGAAAATAGGGCAACTTTTTTTGATGTTATATAGAAGTCATTCTTTAACCTTTTCGCTACCATTGGGATCATGCAAACCAAGAGAAATTTAAAAAATCACCAAAAATACATTAACAGCTTTATTTCAATAAGAAAAAGTCCCATTGGTAGGTTTTTGTGTTTTCTGTGTATAATCAGCTGTTTTAGGTGTGTTTAGTGAGAAGACTTTTTTTTATAAACATTATTTAGCAGCAACCTCCACGTGTTTTGTAAATTTTTCAAAGTGCATAAGTGTTTCTTCTTCATATAATATTTTGTGCAAATAATATAGTTTTATATTGTAATTAAGAGAGTAAAAAACAATATTTTGTAAATATTTTATTTTATGTGGGTTTTTTTTCCATTTGAGATTATAGATCCCTTTGGTTTTGTTTGTTTTACATAAATGGGACATATTATCCCATTGCTATGTACCAGTATAACAATTTGTATGTTTTCAGAATAAATAAAAACAAATTTGGTAGCGACTAAAGGAAAGCGAAATAGCTGCTAATATAAATTCCAGTGACTCTGGTGTTGGAGACTTTAGTGCTTCTGAATCCGAATATATTCCTCCTTCCGATGAAGAAACTGAATCTTTGGACGAGCCTGATAAAACTTTTGACAATGAGAATACTGCAACATTATTCTCCGATGTAAATTGAAATCTTCCGTAGTATGGGGATAACCATCGGACTTATTTTGTCCTCGATTTTGCATTACTGATGATAATGAGGCAATTGGCAATACTTACCACTTGTATTAAATTTTACAGCTGAATTATCTTTTAATATTTTCAAAAAATCCATTTTATTCATTATGCCTTCTACAAAAACTGGATTTCCAACCCAATTGATCTCCACACCATAACATTGTCGCCGCTATGCTTGATCAATTCAATTTTTGTTACTCAAGGCCTGGCTTTGCGACGACCAACATATTTAAAAAATTGAATTTGTATCTGATGGTACAAATAATTATGAAAACGTTTATTTTATTTAAAGGATTATGTATGCCTACAATGTTGGCTCTACCTAAAAAAAAACTAAAAATTTTATAAATGTAATAAACGTAGTTTATGAACAGCAAAGGTCAGGCTTTACAAATTGTGTAATAATATAGCTTCCAATAACAGAGAACGTAAAAATGAAATCATGTAAAGTAATTTGGTGTGTATGGCCTTGTCTTTTGAACGGCTGTAGACAGATACTTGAAAATTACACAAAGTGTGAATAAAAATGTCCGCAATAATAAGTATGAACAATAAAAATTAAAGGGTATCCCCATAGGTGACATATATCTATGGCTTCATCTTTTGACCAGTTAAAGGCAGGCACAGAGTGTCTATTAGTTTGGCCGCAATAACACGAAGAAAATAAAACTTGAATTTAATCACTTCTTCAACAGCCGGCCTTTTAAACCATTCTGGTGGCCGCTACAATAGCATGTTTTAAAACTCAAGAGTGTTGCATTAAAATATGTGATTTTAGCACGCACACAGAGCCAAAATTGCCTAATAGACTCATAAAGATTTCCTCTATGAAATGTTTTTAGGCTAAGGGGTATGCCAGCAGAAAGAAAATAAGATATTTTTAAAGGGATTCCTTATTACTTTTATTTGGTAAATCTTTTGAAATTTTGAAATTTTTGAAATTTTATCAAGAAGGGAATCCCATTAAATCAATAAGAAGGCTTGTTATTCAAAATTCTTTTATCCATTTTTGACACACAAAAAACAATCCATAGAGAAAAATTTTGATTCTACCCAGCAAAAAAAAATGGGTTTTTGGCAGCAGTAAAATCTTTTCTAGCTATACAAAATCTCTTAAAAGTAAACACATATATAAATAAATCCAATTTTGTATGACTTAAAATATTAAGTTTCAAAAAACACCGACTTTTTTGCATTTCGCCTTACAGTAATGCATACTAAAAAGCACAACTGTAAGGCAGAGATAAAAAAATTTAAAATCTACGAGGAGTTATGACAAGATACCCACTTAATACTGTATGATTTTAGAACATCTTAACTGCGCTGCATTGAGTGCTTAAAAGGAAATGCTACTAAGTGGGACATCCTAAAAAATATCATGTCATTCGTAAGAAGTTTGTAATACGTCATACAAAGCTGAATACGGCGAAGCAGTATTTTTTTTCCGGGTATTAGGATTTCTTCTAAATTGTATAAAAAAAGTGTTTGTTATTAATTTCATTAGCCTTTCTAATTTATTTTTTTAAAAAGGTATTCCTTATTGATATCATTACGTTTCTATATGATCATGTGTAAATCATCTTTATAATATTTTTAATAAGGATATCTTTTTGATTATATTCGCATTCTTGTTATTTCGTTTATATAAATCAACATAGAAACTGTTTGTTAAAACATAAGATATAAAATATATACATTCGGTGTAGTGGTTAAGTGCGTGCCTACAAAACGAAACACACCACACAGAGCCAAACAAGCCTAATAAAATCAAAAAGATTTTATTTATGAAATGTGTTTAGGCTAAGTGGTATGCCAGTAGAAAGAAAAGAATATATTTTTAAAGGCATCCTTATTATTTTCATGTGGTAAATCTTTTTAATTTTATCAATAAGAAAACTTGTTATTCTGAATATTTTTACTTTTTTTTTTGACTCAAAAAAAACAATCCATAGAGAAAAACTTTTTTATTCTATTAGGTTTTCTTATGAATTGTATAAAAAATGGATTTCTTATTGATTTCATTAGCTTACCTAATTAAGTTTTTCAAAAAGGTATTCCTATTGATTTCATTAGGCTACCTAATTGATTTTTTTAAAAAAGGTTTTTCTGATTATTTCATTAAGGTTCCTATATGATCATGTGTAAATCATCTTTTTAATATTTTAATAAGGATATCTTCTTGATTATGTTAGCTTTCTTGTTATTTTGTTTATATAAATCAACAAACAAACTATTTGTTAAAATATAAAATATACATTTGGTGTAGTGGTTAAGTGCGTGCCTACAAAACGAAGCACACCAGGTTCGATCCCCCTGTCTGAGGACGAAAAAATTTTCACATGGTTTTTCGGGTTTTAGAAATTAAGTGGCTTTAACCCCCTCTAGACAATCCATCAGAAGAAGCTCCCCTGACCTTCCACTCCCTGGAAAAATAGAGGATAATATGAAGGGAAAATAAAATGTCAGGCATCCGCCACCACAAACAAAAAGAAAGAAATGAAAGATTGATTGCAAAAAATTTCAAAGGAGATGCCAAAAAAGCAATAAATATACCAATTATTTTCAGTTTTCAGGTTTTTGTTTTGGAAATTTTTTGTTAATTTTTTTTTTGTTTTTATAAAAAAAACCAGATAGCCTAATAAAATCAAGGATGAAACCTTTTTGAAAAAAAAAAACAAGAAGAATACCTAGTAAAAACCCTAAGTTTTCCTTATTAAAATAATAATACTTGCTTCTTGAAAAAAAAAACATAGAGATATCTTATAAAATTTTTTCTATTTTATTAGGTATTTAGACTTGTGTGCAGGACCGATCCCTGGCAGAGGACGAATAAATTAAACCATGGTTTTTCGGATTTTAAAAATTAAGTGCCATCAGAAAAAGCCCCCTGACCTTCCACCACTGGAAGACAAAATGGCAGACAGCCGCTACCACAAAAAGAAAAGGTAGAAAGAAATCAAAGATCAATGATTAGCAACAAATTTCAAAGGAGATGCCAAAATAGCTTTATAATAATATATAAAAAATCAGAAGTTTTTAAATTGTTTTCAGTTTTTTATTTTGAGAATATATTGTTAATTTTTTTTTGCTTTAAAAAAAAGCAAGACAGCCTAATAAAATCAAGAAGAAAACGTTTTTGAAAAAAAATGCAAGATGAATACCTAATAAAACCCCTCTTATCGATTTTTCCTAAAAGGGTTTCCTTATTAAAATAATAAGACGTTCGTCTTGAAAAAACCATAGAGATATCTTATAAATTGTATTCTATTTTATAAGGTATGTTTTTAAAAACTATTAAAACTAAAATTAAAAATTAAACAATGTTCCCATACGGGATGTGACTTTGACTTTGATTGTTTAACTTTTATCATTTTGAAAAATAATGCACACAAACCCTTTATTTAGATTTAATATCCATCTTATATGGATTTTTATCTATATTTAAATTATAATATTAAAATCCCTTGACCTACATATAAGAAGATGAACACATAGCGCATAGCAACATATCTTGATTAAAAACGCAACAGCATTGGCTGTCTTTCTTCTTTCTTTATTATAACGAATTACCCTCGTTCTTCACAAATAAAAACAGAAAACAAATGAAAAAATACAACTAAAAGAAAGAAAAACTTATACACATATAGAAGAACAGTGAAAACATGTGCTAAACTTGCATTTCCGGTTGATACGTGTATACTTCCGATATCCCCTAAGATATATGTATATATGTATTTGTATGTTAGTAAAAGTACACATACATCTTTCTTCTGTTTGTAAGTTTAAATACAATCATGAATGTACATACCACACAAACACAGTAAAACAATTTTCATCGTACTACCTTGAACACATGCCATTGTCAGGACACATGTACATGAGAACATACATTAAACAAGCACATACGCACGCAAGATTATTTTACATACACAATTATTTTGAAAGAAACGAATGAATAAAAAAAGATTGGTTCAAATTTTTCTTTAACTTTCTAAACATTCGATTTTTTACTTTAAATACTTTAACATCTCTTTTTTATTCTAACTACAATATAGTCCCGTGGCTACTGTTATCAATGCAAGATCCTAAACAATTATACAAACACATACACACCTTCAAAAGTGTTTTAATATTACTTTTGTTAGTTTTTTTTAAACTTTTGAAGAGAAGAAAAACAAAAAAGAATAATAATAAAAAAACTGCAGTACTTAAATAACAAGATATGACAGACGTAAATACTTCTTCACAATAAAGCAAAAAATAAATTGGCACAATTGGTACTTTTACGAATTTCCTTTTAAGTAAAAACCTGAAAAAGTTACTAAGCGTCTTGTATATATGTATTTTAATAAGATTGTATCGGCATTAGTTTTGTACAGCGATAATTGCAAATCTCATTAAATCATGTGCTTTATTTGCGCTGATAGTTCCTTTCTACTGAAATATTGGCTTCCTATTAGTATCATCCCAGTAAAAAATACTGCTTGCCTGGAAGCAACTTTGTAAGGGAGACAATATTTTGGAATCGCTTACTGTTGCGCATTAAACATGCATGAGTTTTGTTCGCGATGAGCCACTTAGAAGCAATAGCCTTTGCTGCCAGGAAATGCTTAATTTAATTGTTTAATAATGCTATGAAATCATTGTTTTAAATCAGCAAATTCTTTTAAAAATTTAATTGTTCTTACATCATGAATTACGAAATCGATAAAAAAAGTGCATTTTGTATTTCATTAGATATGTCATCTGGAATGCGCTACTTTAATGCATTACTCCTAATAATGCATTATTTCATTAAAAAAAAAATTTTTTTGTTAAACTAAACTAAATTATTTTTTTTATTTATTTCAATTAAAAGTAAAAACTTAAATTAAAAAATAGTTAAAGGTATACCGTATATAAACTAAAAAAGTATAATAAATTCACTTTTTTATAATAAACATAAAATTATTCCATTTGGACATTTGTATAATTTTTGCAGTTTAAATAAATCATAGCTTAAAAAATGCTTAAATATTAATATATTAAAATATTTGTATGTTTATAACAACATGAAAATTTAATTTTTAAAACAAAATCCTTATTTATTTAAATACATTTTTTTGGTATATATTATAGTTTAAAGTAAAGATAAATTTTGTATATACTCTTTTTTTCACATATCTTTTAAGCATAGAAATTTTTTTTTTAACTTTTATTTTCGTTGTTTATAAACAAATTTTCATCCTCATGTTTAAAGCTGTTGTCTGTTTCAATTTCTTTTCTCTTGAGACACTCATCTTTATAATATCTACTTTTCACTAGGCGTACTCCAATTCTTAACTCTTTTAAAAATTCATCTTTTGAGAGCAGTTGCTCTTTATAAATAGATTCTGTAAGTATATAAATATTACAATATAATAAAAATAGGTTTAAAATGTTTACATATTTTACTTACTGTAAATTGCGTTCATAACTTTGGGGAAGTCCAAAAGCCTCTTTTTTCCTTTTTTGCCATCCACGTTGAAATCGTTTAACCTTCCTGACTATTTTCATTTTTGTGCGACACATTCCCATTTCTCGGTCTCTCAGACCGATTTCAAGTATTTCTCGGTATCTCAAAACTATTCTAAAATTTTCAAAACCTGTGCAGTGGACATATTTTACAAACTAATCTGAAATAACTGAAGTAAGAAAAAAAACAAAATTAAGCTTTTTTAGCTCACAGCATCAATTTATATTTCATCACAATAATTTGGCATTTTTGATCCTAGACCTAATATAAAAATAAAAAAAAATTCATTCACAAAACACAACATTTATAAAATGTTGTTTTTCTATTAACATATATTTTAGAAGTAAACAAAAAAATAAAATGAATTCAAGAAAAAACAGGAACACTAAAAAAAATTAATTTCAAAATGCTTAAAATATATGCCTCTTTATGAGGTTAGTCTTTGTAAATTTCAATCAGTCGTTAGAGCTTGTGGCTCGATTCAGCGTTCTGTAAATCTTCAACATCACTTTCCTCGGAGTCTTCTTGTTCAGTATCAGTGTTTTCTTCATACACATCAATATTATATTCGTATTCAGTACCACTTTCCACATCAGAATCTAGATCTGAATCGATTTCATTCAGAATAGCTCTTATGCACTAAATATCTGCCATATCTAAAGAAAATCTCAAGATAATTAACTTTAAACATAATTATTTTTTTAAATCATATAAACTGATCGCTAATTGTCCATTTTCATCTAAAAATTTTCAATTTAGCAAAACCAACTTACCTGTCGAAAATGTGACACTTAACTATATGTAAGTCGGTCTCACAGACCGTCTGATTAGCAATCACCGGTACAACACTTCAACTAAAACGCACTTGTTATACTAAAGGTTGTATAATGAGAAATAATGAAGATACTGAAAGAATGATGGAGCTGCCATTTTTTGTTTTCGTGAAATTAACACAAAAGAGATTCATCGTTCTCACAGACGGACGAAATGGTCAGGAAGGTTAATAGTTTTATACTGAAAATCTATGAAACTTTTTTTCTTTATTGAATCCCTTCCCACAATATTCCTAATGGTAGCAATCTAAAATAAAAGGAAAAAACATTAACATTTCATAAATATCAGTATAAGAAATTATAAAGTTTAAAAAATATATACCATTGCATCCCTTGTGTCATCTGAAATTTCCGTTTCTATATCTTTTAGTTCCGCTTCTGATTTTATTGGAAATTGATCAATATATTTTGTCGACTTTAAACCAGCGTCAAAATTTGATTTAACCACAACGCTCACCTCTGTTATTAGGTCAACAATAATTTTATTTTGGTTACACATGTTTTCTTGAGGAAAGATATTAAGCAATAATTGATACTAAAAAGCACTAAAATTATTTTTAGTTACCTTTTAAAGATTTAATTTCATTTCATTTCATTTCAAGTAATTAATTTTTGGTGATGTAATTCCCGTTTTTTATATCCTCAAAACCTTCTTGAATTTGGTCTAATTTCGATATGATAATAACGCATGTTGATGATGCAGGATCAACTGTAACATTTTTTCTTAATTTTGTGCGGTGCATATTGCTGAAAAAAATAAGTTTATTTACCAAACTTATATTAAAATATTACACCCAAGGATTTTAGAGCTAAATTAAAAAATTGATTTGAATGAGATTAAAATTGTGTTTTTTGTTTTGTTTTAAAAGAAGTGAGCTAACATAATTCTTGCAAAAAAAAAACTACTTCAAAACAGATAGAAGGGCACCAATTCTAAACTAAAAATTGAAAAAGTAATATGTAAGAATTAGATTTAAACCAAATAAAAGATGCGCCACAATTAGAGGGAAAAAAAATAAAGATTATTTGAATGTCCAGTCTCTCCCTATTACTGTTCAAAAGTTAAGCTATTTTCACCAGTATCCGTCTTTTATGTGGACACCATTCAAGCCTCTGTCTATAACGGTTTCAAAGATAAGAATTAAAGACCTGTTGTTATGGGGGACTTGTCCAGAAAGATTCTTTGTAAATTTCAACTATTTGTCTATAACGGTTATAAAGTTTAACCATATATATCAAATTACATGAACAATTGGGACACCCTTTACATTATAATTCCAAATATTTATACTTGTTATCATACCAGAGCAAGTAGTGGACATTCTGCCCAATTTTCAAGTGTTTGTGTTTAACAGTTTAAAATATAGGGCCATATAGATGAAGTTAAATAATTTATGGGGACACGCTTTAATTTCTAAATTCAAATTGTATACTTGCAATAGTGGGCTTTGCAATACAAGTTCCTTATAAATTTCAGCTGTCTGTCTCTAACAGTTCAAAAGTTTGGCCACATACATAGAATTACATTAACTATTGGGACACCCTTTTAGTTCCAAATTCAAATTTTATACTTTTTGTTATAGCTGACTTAACAGTACAGGTTCTTTGTAAATTTCAGCGGTCTGTGTACAACTGTTCAAAAGTACGGCCATATACATCAAATTAAATGAACTATTGGAGCACCCTTTAATTTAAAATTTGGAATATTTAAATATTTTATTATAACGGTCATAGTAATCGACATTCTGTCAAATTTTCAAGGTTTTGTCTATAACGGTTCAAAAGATAGGCCCAAATAGGTCAAATTACGTCACCTATGGGGACACCCTTTAAATTTTAAATTTATTTTTTTATTAATTTCTGCCGTTGGGAGCTATAGAGACACGCAATTTTTTAAAATTTTAATTTGGTGCCCTTTACGGTTCTTAATACACGTAAAAAACATGTATGTTGTATGGGGCCACCCTTTAATTTTAATTATAATGAATTATTTTTAAAATGGGACCAACCTGAAAGCATAACCTTTAAAATAAAGAAAAAAATTTTAAAATCGGTTCAGAAATGGCTGAGTTCTGCGGTTACATACATAAAAAAAGCAACATTCAGACGAATAGATAACCTCCTTTTTTTTTTGCAGTCGGTTAAAAATAAGTAAGTGTTCACTTTTATAAGGCAAACAAAATAATTTTCCGCATGCTTCATCGAGTTTAAAAGACCAAGTTCCTTTGAGGGAATTGGCTTTAAAAAAAATTTTTTGGGTTCTTAAAAACTTTTACTTCGACATTTCCATCATCAGTAAATTTTGTTATTTCAACAGGAATATTACCAGAAATTAAGCAGTATTTATCTTTAAAATTGATCGCAAAAAATCCATTTGTTGAATTATAGGATTTAATGTTACCTTTTGAATCATGCTTAATTTGATTAAATTTTAATTGTTTTACTAACGGTAACTCAGTGTAATAATTATAAAACTGTTGTTCGATATGCTGTGGTTTTTTGACAGCGGCTTTCAACCCTTTTATCATATTTTCGAATGGATATGCAGTTATATTTAAAAGTGACCCAAATTTATGAGCCATATCTTTAAGATGAAGCAAATTGTGAACGTTGTGTGTAACGCTGGATTCGCCGTAAACTTCTTCAAAGTGATGAACAAATTTTTGTAACATTACATGGGCCTTATTGATTTCGGTTTCACAAACATTTTTACTAATTAAAATTCGATAAGAGCAGGACAAAAGTAAAAAATGTTCAAAAAACATTTTACTTGAAAATTCTTTCAGCACAATAAGGCCTGTATAAAGAACAAATTGTCGAAATTCTGTCGCCTTCCATCTTAAAATTTCATCAAACGACCTGGGTATTCTGCTAAATTCGGCAGTAATAAAAGGAGACAAGGAGGTCATTAATGATGACATATTTTCCTGAACTTCGTGAGATAATGTTTCTTCAATAGTTTTGGATTTCAGTAGTAATAATATCATTCTTTTCATGACTCCCAAATCTATTAAATGCATAACGTCAAGAGGAAATTGTGATATCATTTTTATATCTGCACTTTCGATTAACATTTGCTCATTGTAAAAATTAAATTTATGAAAATCCTTATCACGTCTATATTTAAAGTCTTCATCTGTACGTAATTTCCCTACAGTTGTTTGAAAAGTTGTAACCCCTGAAAGGCTGACTCCCTTTTGTTGACACTTACTGCACCCATTTAATGAAGTATGACCTTTTATTCCGCATGTATAAGAGCGGGCTGGCGTGTCACATATAAACACACGAATTTTTATTTCTATTTTAAAATTATCAATTATAAAATCATCGCGTTTTAATTTCTTAACTTCATAAATTAAATCATGAAGAAATAAATCAACACTATGCGGTTTCCTTTTCCCCACGTAGATTCCAATAAGAAAAACGTTTATCATCGGCAAATTTATTGCACGGCCCAATATAGGCCAAAGACCCACACCACTACTTTTAAAGAGCGGGAGGCCATCGATTCCAATGTCTGAGATTATATCTTTAATATTTTCAATTTTAATGATTTCAATTTTAATGATTTCAATCATTTTGCTTAATGAGCTTTCTATACCCATATGAAAATACGTGCCAGGTGCAACAGTTCGTTTTGGTACCAGTTGATTTTTGCCGATTAGGGTTTCTACGCTTAAAGGTATTTCTTCATGTTGTTTATTTAAAATTCTTAGCAAAACTGTTGTGCAATTTACTGTTGGGCGGTATTTTAAATACCACTTCTTCAATTCAGCTTTTAAATTACTTTCCTCACTGAAACTTCTTTCTATGTTTAAATTTGTTGAATAATCATAACAGTAGCAGATGTTTCTTGAAGGGAAATTTTCGCTGTAGAAGAGGGTAATCCTAACAGCTTTAATCTATTTTTTTCTTTCTCCTTTCTAATTATTTTATTTCTTTGACTTTCGCTTAACATTTCTAAAATTCAATTAGCAACCAAATCAACCAAATCAATTCGAATATGCGCAATATGCGAAATAAAATACATATAATAAACACTTACCTGTTTTTGATTTACAGTTATTTTTATTTTTTTATTATTTTATTCGCGGACTTTACTTTAACTCTTGTTCACTCTTTGCAAATAAAACTTCAACTGATTAGAGTAATCTCTTTTTTATTGCATCATTCAAACATTTCTTAAAAAATAGTTTTTATTCGTAGGTGGTCGTAGAATATGTATGTATATTTAGGAGTTTGCCTTACGTTAGTGCTTCCGCGAAGCAATATTGTAAGGAAGACAACGAGTAATTTATTGTTATCTCACGTCGTTTTTAAGTATTCACTTTGTTATAATTATGTACATACTTAAATTTAAAATTGTATTTTGTATACGTTTTGTACAATAGTTTAACTGATACACATATTTCAATATAAGATAATCTTGCAATGCAACAGTAATATAATAAAATTATTTTAATTAAATTTTAAGATATAATAGCTTTTGATCTGTAAAAACTAGGACTATATATGTTGATTTGGATTGATGTCAAAACAAAGTGCTTAAAAAACACTCACTTATTTGAATGTATCCAGCAAAGACATAAAATTGCTTCTTAGTATGCATTAGAAAATTTATGCTAAAACCGCAACACAGTAAGGCATCGATAATAAAAATCTTTGCCTTACTGCGTAGCATTTTCGGAAGCTTTAATACTTAAATAAGCAATACATTGCTTCCACCAGCTTGAATTGCTTCTAAATGTTGACTTTTTTTTTGCTGGGATACCTCCTCTGACCAAAATAAGCCCCTTTACACGTAAATATCATTGGGAACATTGCAATTTTATTTTCAAAGAACACCTAATTTCACTAAAATGTCCTATCTTCTGGCGAGGCGGATTTTCATCTCAATGGCATGTCAACAAATAAAATTTTCGCAGCTACAAAGTCCACACTTCATTGTCGAAAAGGCAATACATCTGCAGAGAGTGAAATTTTAGCGTGGATTTTCAAATTGTGGCGTCAATGATTAATGTTTTCAAGCGTATTGATGATGTCAACAGATAGCCCTATAGACTTTTTCTTATAGGGTGCCGCTAAATATCGTTGCTATGCGATATGATATTATCCTTAAGGACAATATCATATAATCCATAAGGACAATATCATTCGACCAATTCGTGAGATTCGTGGTCAGTCACATTCGTGCGTCAGTCACATTAATAAAATTGTTTTCCGCAAATGACAAAAATATTTGATACTAGCTGTGCCCGCCTTGCAATATTTTGTTCGTTTTTGCTTTGAAACCAATCCATACCAAAGACCTTTACTTTTTTAGTCTTTCAGTTATGGTTTGTGTATTGACTAAATAAAGCGCCTAATACTTATTGAAATAACTGCGTGCTTTCACTGATTTTTTTCACTTTCTCTTGGAATAAGGATACAAAATTTTGTTTTTACGTGATGCGAACAGAGACAGACCGACAGGAAATAAGTTACTATTTTATTATATGTATAAATATAGATTTCTAATTAAGCCTTAACATACCAGAAGAAATCAAGTCTGTTTGATTTTTTTAAAATATACTTGGACTGCCCGTTATATAAACAAACAATAGGATTTAATTTATTGTTTGTTTATATAAGTAAGAGAACCAAACCGCAAAAAGTAAGCAACAATTTTCGCTACTGTGTTTCTCAAGGATGATTTATTTCAACAAAAAAATATTTCTGTTTATTTGTTAATAGCTGATCTATATATAAAGCTAATTAGGGCCAAATATAGACATATTAAAAATCAAATATAGACATATTAAAAATTGTATTCACATATTTTATTTCAGCCAGCTGATTTATTTTGTTTCGCTTTTTAATGGAAAAATATTTTTTTTTGGTTTTGTGATCTTACTTTTTCGAAGACGTAAAGCTTTCGTTCTCCAGAAGTTTAGTGCTAAACGATACATATAGATGTTCTTTCATGTAAAATTTTATTTTTCAAATATTTCCTTTTTTTTTAGACATTTCAGCTCTGTACTTCAGGCTACTTCAGGCCTGCTGTTAGATTAGGACCATTTGGTCCAAATTTTTTTATGTAACCTTAATAACTTTTGAGCGGTATAAAATATAATTTTGAGGTTCCGACTCACGTGTTGTATTTTTGTTACAATATTATTTTTAAAATATTAGGTATCTTAAGTAAAGCGGAACAAAAAAAAAATAAAAAGCTACTGATCTTGTATCAGGGACCATTTGGTCCAGTGAATATATCACTTTGATGGAATATAAAAAATGAAGTTTTTGTTGCCTTTATTTACAAGAAAAATATTATTTTATTCAAATTGTTTTTCAATACATGCTAAACAAAAAATTTTCCTGTTTTTTTACAAATAAAACTTTTGCAAGTAAATCATTTTATATCGGATTTACCCTTACAGCAATTACAGATTCCCAGCTTTCTCGCTCCGTCTTTAGAAGAAGAATTTTTTGATGAGCTCGCGGAAATTGAAGATGAGGTTTGTATATCCGTCAATAACTTCGCTGAAAACTTTTGTTGTGGTAGTCTTCTTCGTTTTATCATATGCGCATTTGCCAAAGAAAGTGCTAGTTTTCGTAAAAACTCTGGTCTCCGACGATTTTGATCACCGGCTGCCCATGAAGCATCGATCTCACAAAAGAGTATATATGCGTTCAAGGCAGATATGTCAAGCATATTTGCAAATACAATATTTGGCCATCGATTTGTTTTACGTTTTGTTGTGTAGAACCAATCATTTGGTCAGCAGTATCTACTCCTCCTATAAGAAATAAATTATTAGAAGCTGCAGACGACAAGCTTCAAAGCATACCTTTTGTTGAATTGTAGTAGGAAACAATCTCCGGTTTTTTTTTCGCTCCACTTTCGTCAACTGTAGCTGTTTTATGCATTGAGCTGATTAGTATAGTTGCTTTATTTTTATGGCTAACATATGATACCAATGTTGCAATGTCACAGAAAGCAAACGTAGATGTATATAAAGGGAGTTGTTTTACATTCAGCAGTTTCGGAGGTATGAATGTTTTATTTTGGCGCACTGTGGCTACATATGTGAGTTTCCTTTCATGTAATTTTTTCACTAAATCAAAAGAGGAAAAGAAATTGTCAGCTGTTATATGTTGGCCCTTTAATCCCTCCGTTAGCTCTAATACAACTCGCTGTCCTTGGTTCTGCTCAGGCTTTGCATTTTTAGCTTTTCCAAGATACAGCTGTATTTTCCAGACATATTCAGATTTTGAATCTACAGCTAACCAACATTTCAAACCATATTTTGCAGGTTTTGAAAGCATAAATTGTCGGAAGGAACATCGTCCCCTGAAACCAACAACATGCTCGTCAATTGTGACATTCTCATGACAATTGTATAATGTTTGGAGAAGGACCTGTCAACGTTCCCAAACCTCACGAATAGGAGCAAACTTGTCGTCACTACGCATTTGTCGTCGACTTGCAACATTATCAAAGCGGAGCGCACTTGTAATCATGTGAAATGTACCTTCAGACATTATGGCACAGAAAATTGGGCGACCAAAAGTAGCATCAAATAGGCCATGAACATCTTCGTTTTTTCCACTGCCATATATAAATTTTTCGTGTGAATCACGTTACTAAAATAATGAAACAAGAATATACATACCGATAAACTCCTGCAAGAATGAGAATAGCAATATAAGCACGGAATGTGTCATCATCAATATCCGTCCATTTATCCCCGAATTTCACTTTACCATATATATTTGTATTTTCGACGATTATTCTTTCAATTGAAGGTGGAAAAAAACACAAAAATGTTGATGGTATATCACTGCATCTAGACGTTGCAAATCTAGTTGGTCCTGGTTGTACTGAAATAATATTCTGAGCAGAAGTATAGGTTGATGTAATAGATTAGCACTCCATACTATTTGGTTTTTTGCTATAAAGAGTGGGTCAGCACCAATCGAAGCCGTTTCTGGTTCATTTTCTATTTCAAAATCACTTATATCATCATTTTCTGAAACATATTCAAATTCAGAATCTTAAATATCCGAGTCAGTTTCTGCATTGAGCAGTTCACAAATATCACCCTCATTCAAAAAACGTTGTCTTTCCATTTGCTCCAAATGTATAAAAACCGTGTAACTTTTACGAGGTCAAATTACAAACTAAACTAAATAGTGTTCATATGCATACATTCTCATAGGCAAATGAAAAGGGGAATCCCACAACTTTATACAAGTCGACCAAGTGAATTTATTTTACAAGGTGGCTGCGTTACAACAACAAGTACAATAACACAAACCACCTAGATGTTTGAGCTGTTAAAAAATATGACAGTGCATAAATAACCGGTAACCGGGTTGTAAGTTAAGTTATTGATGGTTTAGAATTACGTTTTTTATTTGCAGTATGGTAGGTAGTCTATCATATTACATGGGAAAATAGGATTAAATTTGTATATACTTAATTTAGACCAAATGGTCTCTTAATATAGGATTCGCATATTTTTTTTAATCTAACAGCGGGGTTAAGGCATGTCTAGAAGAACAAATTACTTCAAAAAGAACGTTTTTGGGAAAACTTTTGTATTCATAAATTTTTCATAAAATATATAACCTGGCATTAAAAAAGTTATTCTAGTTTACATAGGTGGTATCTGCAGATAAACATTGGGGTTTCGGAGTGTAGGGGTGATTTTGGACTCTGAAATAGTGCGATCTTTTACATTTACTGAGGGAAAGAAAATTTCTTGTCAATTTGGACCTTTAAAAAATTTAATTAATTAAACATAACAATTTTATTTTTTAGCACTAATAGCTTATAATAATTTTATACAATTTATTTCGGTTAAAAATCTTTGAAATTTTTTGTTTAAATAGAGCCGAAGTACCGATCTTCACGATTAATTTATGTGCCACAGTGCGCGCTTATTACTAGTTTCAAATGGTGTAAATTTAATAATTTTATCAAAATATATTATCAAATTTTATTAAAAATTAAATATTGCTTGGACATACTCATTTAGGCTAGTAGGTAGAAATGCCATCACTCTGCAGGGTTAACATTACGGCAAATTGTGACACGTATTTTTAGTAGCAGCTGTGGCAACATATCTTCTGTACAAACTTCTAGAGTCTACTTATTACGGTTCAAAAAGAGGCTATATACTTTCAAATCACCACACTGCCGGAATACCCTTTAATTTTTACTATTTGTTATAAAGATCATATTAATACACCTTCTGTGAAAATTTCAAGACTTTAACTATTATATTTCAAAAATTAGGCCATATTCATGCAAATCACGTAACTGTCGAAACAGCCTTTATTATTTATTACAGCGGCCATAGTAATACACCTCATATAAACATTTTAAGAGTCGACATGCAAATCACGTCATTATCGGAACACCCTTTATTTTTTAGCTTCAATTTTGTATAACTTTTTTTAAAGTGAACATAGTTTTAATTACTGTCTGCAAATATTAAGCGGTGGCCTTCTACAGCCCAATAAATAAAGACATAAACGCAAATAACACATTACTTTCGGAACACCCTATAATTTTTAGCATTTGTGGCAACAGCGGCAACAGTTATACATCTCCAGTGAACAGTTCAAGAGTCTGCCTATTATGTTTCAAAAATTATGGTATACAAGCAAATCACGTCACTGTCGGTACACCCTTTAATTTGTAGGTTTAATTTTGTATACTTTTTTATAAAGCGAACATAGTTTTTATTTCTGTCTGCAAATTTTAAGTGTTTGCCTCCTACAGCTCAAGAAATAAAAACATAAATGGAAATAACACGTCACTTTCTGAGCAACAACAAGTTTTAGTATTTGCCTCTATAGCGGCAATAGTTATATATCTTCTGTGAAAATTTCAAGAGTCTACCTATTACGGTTCCAGAGATAAAAGTCGCTGACAGATGGACAGACATTGTAGCGAAAACAATAGGGTTACGTTTTTACTCTTTGGGTACGGACCCTAAAAACTAGTAATATTTTGTATAATCGATAATTACTTGTATTTTGATAAAAAAAAAAACGAGGAAAAAGAAACAATTTATTTTAAATATTATTATCTTTGTTAGCATTAAGACCTCAAAGTAATTTGATTTTGTTTTCAATATTGGTACTAAAAACATCGAATTATTATTTGGGAATTTTATGGTGCATCACTGGTGTAAACTGAACTTCCTCTGTGCCAACAGATAGTAAAATAAAAAGATTTTCAACAAAAACAGCACAGTTAAATCACAAGACAAAGTACAAAGTTTACTTTAAACTACTTGGCAACAATGCGTATGCATAAGCAATGACCATGATGATGATGATGAGTTAGTTGTTCCTTTAGTTGGCTTTAGCTTTGTCTTTCTCTTGTTATACGCAAAGTTTTCGTATCTTTCTGTTACGAATGGAAAATGAGTTTTGCTTGTAAATACAATAAGAAAATTAAAAAACCCACAAAGGATGAAAAATACCAAATGAATCTTAGGTTAGGTAATGAGTTTAAATTTTTAAGTTCGTGATCTTATTTTTACCAGGACATAAAACATGTGGGATTTAAATTGCAAATCCGTTAAACTTATTATTAATTTTTAATTGAAAGCAATAAATTTTTAACATATAGTAATTATTTTCAATACATATAAAATACATGTATTTATGTTTTTCTAACTGTTCAAAAATGTAATTTAAATAGATTTTTAAAACCAAAACAATTTTGTTTGAACGATTAAAACAATTAAAACAAACAGCATATCTGTAATTGTTAGCAAAAACACGGTGAAGCTAGAGCTGACGTTTAATGCAATCCAAATGTAACTAAACCCTACGTAAGGTAACCTTGATTTAACTTCAGACCTAGAATAATGCTCTTACCTGTCGCCGGTCGGTCAAACCAATCGTGCTTCAGTACTCAATCCGCCACCAAAATCTAAATCGAACCCTATTTTGCAGCCGAAACCTAAAGAAGCAAGCATTAATACATTATTGAATTTGTTAAACAGGACATGGTACTTATGCAAGACCATACGTACCATATGCAATCCGTGATGTTGAAGGCGGTACTTAACAAACCATGAACTGTTTAAAAATAAGTTTCTGGAACACAAAAGAGGTATGCCAACACAAAAATGAACGCGGGTACTTTCGAAGGACCTAGATTTCTACAAAGTACTGTGACCCAGATTTATAGCAGCTGGTGACTAGAACGCAAAACACACCTTCAGCTGGTCGCTAGTTATTACTTCGAAAGGTCGGATTTTATTTGACGCAATCTCAAAAACGGTCTTAAATGTTCTTTCTAGTAGACAACCAACATATTGGCCTACTGATCAGCAGAAAATACCTGATGTTATTTATTTTCACATAACAAAGGGTATTTCAAGAGAAATTTTTAAAGTTGAAGCATCCCTAGAGTTATCTTCAGATCGGACACCCACTATTGTTTATATCTGGAACCCGCAAGAAATCGTATAAACATCCAGATTTTTTTTTGCGAAGACAAGTATAAGCATAAATTGGGTACGCACTGCTCGGAAAAATAACCACTATGAACGCCAGAAGACGTTGAGCAATATCTTACCGATTTTGATAATAACCTCAATATAGCTTCCGACGAGCAAATCGATATAATTCAATTTATTCTATAGATATCGTACGTCTGTTGACTGAAAAACGGAGAACTCAAAGAGAGTGGCAATTACACAGAACACCTTAATTGAAAAATACATTAAAATAAATACACACATCGACTAAAAGATTTACTAGAATCACGAAGAATTGCATCCCTGGGAAAAATACTTGGCAAGCTTTGACGCTACCCCTCAATCAGATTACTTACAAAAAACTTCTAAAGACCTGTCATTCGTAAGCCTGCCTTGCGTAGCTTATCTGGTGGCTGGGATAGAAATAAACCGAAAAATGCAATATTTTTGTTACCCATCTAAAAAAGGTATTTACTCTAATATAATTGAGTATCACCACTAAGCCCCAGGAAAGCCTAAGGTATTGACAAAATAAGCAACAAGATGCTAATGAAGCTTCCTTGAGTAGCAGACAAAATAATACTTTATGTTTTTAATGGCATTTTACATCTTAAATCCTTCCCATAGCACTGGGTGCACTTAATTAAAAATTATTTAGATTTAAGATGATAATGTTTATTGTTAATTGGTTTTGTATTATACGACTTACATTTATAGAACTCGATTGTATTATTTTTGTATAATCAAAAAAAAATCAAATTTCACAAAAAATCTAATTTTCGCGAAAATTTCCCATTTTCACAAAAATATAAGATCAAATACTTATATAAAAAAATCACATTATTCATAACTTTGGTATAAGGGATTCTTAAAATATGCTTTGCTCGAGTTACTTTTTGCTGATCAAGTAAAGATCTTGTACTTTTGAGGATATCTGAAGCACTTTTTGTTCCATTTACACCTTCAAACAAGTATTATTCTAACCATATATAGCAATACATTAAGACGTCGCACAATGCAACCAAATGGACAAAAATAAATGACACGCGATTCCAAAAATTTGTAGGTATTTTGTTAATAAGAAATATACAAAATATTTTTTTTAATCCTTCTAACCCTGACACAGGGCGCCCTCAAAGAGACGCAAATCGAAAAATGAAAGTTTCCATACAAAAATTCGTATTTTCAAGTGAAATTCGTCAAGTTGTTATTCTAATAATTTTAATTGCAACCTTGAACAAATTTGATGTATTTTTAAAGAATAGAATATTATAAGACAACAAAAGTCAATTTAATTTTGTTTTGATTCCTATTTGCGATATTCCGTTGACTTAACACAAGTGCCTTTTTTCAAAAAGGATTTTGCGTGATTCTAAAAATTTTAAAAGAGAATAAATAATGGCCGGAGAAGGCACGTTTGCAAAAATTTAAAAAAACATAGGGTGTATCAATATAATAAGAAAACAATTTTTCTCAAAAATTGTGATTTTAGTAATGGTTCATCAATTAACAAAAAAATTTAATTTACTATTTCAGATTTTATGAAGGATCACATATTTGAATCGTAATTATCTATTCGGAAGTATAACACCCTGCGTCTGGTCTATATCTATACATAAAATAAAATAGTAACTCATTTGAGCCTGTGTGTCTGGTTTTCATTTGTGTTGTCATCATGTAAAACCTACTGCATGGATTTTAACGAAATTTTGTGAGGAGGTACCTTAGCATCCTGATTCTGACTACAGTCAAATCCCGATAATTCCTAATCGCAAGGGAACGGCCATTTCTTACGAATTATAGGGGTTTTCGATTTAGCGGGGTTTCGTAGTGGGCCACTAATCGGAATGTTAGACTGCTGGCACTGTGTAAACCATTAAATTAAAGACTTTTCAAGCTCTGGATATTTAGGTAGTTTTTCGGGCTTTAGCTTACTGCCTGAAGGTTTTTGCATAATAAATTCTATTTCTTGAAGGATTGATCTACGAGTTGATGGAGCAATTTCAAATCGCTTAGCAACATCTATTTTTTTCTCTCCATTGTCAATGACTGCAAAAGTTTTTGTTTTTGTAACACCGACAGAGTTTTATGCGTGCGCTTTGATATTTTTTTTATTATTCATTAACAAAGTGATCTTAAGAAAATAAACACACACACAAGCAAAACCGCACGCAAAAATAATTGCGGTAAACAAAAAATCATTCTTTCCATGTTTCTGTTGTTTTTATTACGAATTATAAATGGTAGTTAGCGGTTTATAAGACGTAAAGAAGAGTTATTTGAAAAAACGGACAGACAGTTTATTACGTATTATCGGGAATTACGATTTATCGGTGTACGAATTATCGGGATTTGACTGTATCTCATTTCCAAGAGAATGTGGGGAAAAAGCAGTGAAAAAACGCAATTTCCGGTTTAAAGGTAATGAAACTTTTGGTTTAAAACTGGGATATTTTAAAAACTATTGCGCAACATTAAGCGTATTTTGAATAAAATTTGTATTTTATTTGTATTTTTACTTTGTGGAATTAAAATGTTAATAAAATATTTTCACCACCTTTCACAGAGCTTTACAATAATTTTTAGAAAAAAAAGCAGTATAAAAATAAGAGTCTTATAATTGGTGTGGAATACTTTCAAAGCAGAATCCAGCAAAATATTGCCACGATGCCCATCTAGTTGTAAATAAACTATGAAAACAATGCCGACCCTAGAATTACTAACACTTTGTCGCTACATAAAAATTTCGCGCCGTTAGTGGTCAGTTTATTAATATAAAATTTACTTATTTATTGTGTCCCAAAATGTCTGAATGGCTTTAAATAACTTAGTTTTAACTTCATATTGTTTCCTGTACTGACACACTTTTTGGGCTAACCAACCCAAACGGTTTCTATTATATTCAGGTTTTGTAAGCTTGGACTCATATTGACTAATTTAACAACTGGGTATTTAATATACTTTTTGACTGCGCTTATAGTGAGAATAGAAGTATTATGGTTTATTGCTAATCTAGCCAGGCATTAGACCAAAAATTAAATTTTAGAAATGTAAAAAATAAAGTATGCAAATCGATAGACTATATAATTGCGCATATTATAGTGAATTTTCAAGGCTTGAGATTTGTCGTTTTCGGACACTGTTTAAAACAGGAAAGTTGAGTAAATTGCATACGTTTTCATTGCCTTTTTGCGATTTTGAGAGGTTTGCAATACATTTTTTTGTGGCTAAAGAAATAAAGATTTTGTATTGATTTATTTTTTGTGAAAGACCATCATATTAACATTTACTTATATTAATTTTTAGAAAAATTTTATTTATATTTTTATGATAAAAAATTTCGTTCGAAATTAAAAAAAAATGATTTTTTTGTTAAAAAAAGTAAAAAAGTTTTTAAGAGTGAGGGCCATCGCGATCCTAAAAATGTTATATATCACTATAAAATTTGTAATCTCTACTTTTAGACTGTAAAAAAAACATGCGCGTTTGTGATATTTTCATAATTTTACCTTTTTTCTGTTTTTGCTCATCTTGCATAGGAAGATCCGAATAAAAAATCTTTTTGTCGCTCATAAAATATTTTTGGTTTCTAAGTTGTTTTAAATAAATTAATTGTTATTTTTTTAAACAAAATTGATTGTTACTACACTGAACCAAAAATTTACCTTAATACTGTAAAATGGGATGTACAATTGAAGAAAAGTAGGTTATTATCATACTTGGGATTTTTTCATTGGCATTGAATTTTCATTGGCATTATTTGAATAGTTACAATGAAAAAAAAAATTAACTGCCATTTCATGCTACTGATTTATTTTTAATTACAAATGTTTTTACCAATGGTAATGGAAATGTAATGAAATCGTATAATTACTAATTATAATTGATGAAAAAATCATTGTTCATATATAACAAAAATTTATGATCGCAGAAGGTTTTAGTAACTACAAATAAAGTAAACAAACATAAATCCATTTCTAGTCGGATGAATTTACAAAACTCATAAAAATTCTTTAAAATGGTGCAGATAATGCAATAATCAACTAATATTTTAATAGAAAAATCCAGAAAGTTAAAATGAAACGAACTGAATGCAAGTGGTAGTTAGTCCATCAGAAAACATTATATTTCATCTGTTGCGAAAATTTGCAGATACACTGACAATACACTGCTTTTTAATAAATTTTTCACTATGATTATATTTGCATAGATTATTCTATTAATTCTATGGTAACTAATCTAGTACTTATTTGAAGAATACGCTAAACATATAGAATATTTTAAATTGTCAGTCAAAAGACATCTTTGTATAACAAGTTGGAACTCCTAACAACTAATTTTAAATTTTTATGTCTACACCAGTATGGTAAATTATCATATAATTGTGTTTTATTAATTACTTGACCAAATATCATCTATAGAAATTGAGGTAAAACGGCATGAATGAACAACAGAATACAATAGCATTGTAAATTTAGTCGATATTTTACCATTTATTTATGAACGAGTAAGACGAAAAACTCTAGGATGCCAATAAGTTATCAAGGATTTCGTTGTTCTCCGCAGATAGTGACTTTACTACTTTTATATGAATTTTTTATTAAATACACAACTAAGACCATGTAGGCCTTTACTACTTTTGCATTCACGCTAGTTTTTAAAATTTATACTACGCTTACAATTTGGTCTTATCCAAGGGAAACAAATAAATAAAAAAGCATTCTCCAACGGGTTAAAAATTGTTCATTAAAATTTAATTTTCAGA
This sequence comes from Phasia obesa, assembly GCA_949628195.1. Classification (NCBI taxonomy): domain Eukaryota; kingdom Metazoa; phylum Arthropoda; class Insecta; order Diptera; family Tachinidae; genus Phasia; species Phasia obesa. The sequence goes on along the minus strand of OX451217.1, from coordinate 59,763,368 downwards.
AATTATTTTTAGTTTTTTTTTCTGATTGTTATGTGTTTTTATAGGAAAAAATTCACATAATTTGGGAATAAAGGTGGGACTTCTTTGAAAACATTAAATAAATATAAAATTTTCCACATTTTTTCACTGCAAAAAGTTAATTGCACAAATGTGTCCAATAATTATAATGCTTTTTTATAATTAAATCATTGGTTAATGGTAATGATTTTGTGTTTTAAATAATTACTAATGAAACCTTTTCATTAAAAAGCATTACCATTAATGAAAACAATGGTAATGAAAAAAAATTTATTAGCATTATTTACAATTCAGTGCTAATGAAATTGCCAATTAATTACTCAATATAATTAATTAGTCCCATGTATGGTTATTATACAACTCACAAACTTTTTAGTCAAATCTACACTCGATTTTAGTAAAAAAAAATAATTTTATTAAATTCGTTCTATTGAAGAAATTTCTTCAATATGACTATATTTTTCGTTAAATTAACTAAAATTCTAAGTTAATTTTTTATTAAATTTTTATCTTTAAGGGATAAAAATATGCACCATAATCTGAAAATAAAACTGCATAATAGTAATGCCTCATTACTTTTATTCCTGTTTTAAGAGGAATAAGCGAATAAGGATTTCAGTTCCTGTTCCTGGTCATTAAATATTGTTTTAATGTTTTTCTAATTTTCTCCACAAAACTATATCTCTTCCAAATTCACTTAATTTTAATTTGCACAACATACCGAAATTGACCGCAAACATAATTTATTTATTGCCACAAATTGAAAAAAATTTCTATTATATATGTCAACTCAAAAAATTTTTCTGAGATTAAATTTAACGAAATTTCTTCTATTTTACAGCTCATTTTTCATTTTTTTATATTGAATTTTCTTTAAAAATAAAATAAAAAAACTCAGTAGAATAATCGAAAATTTTGTCAAATCAACTGATAAATTAGTCACATTAATTTCTTTCAGGGACGCAAATTTAAATATTTTAACGAAATATTTGTTAATTGAACAGAATTTTATTTATTATTTTTATAAGTTTTTTCAAGTTTTATTGAAATATATTTTTAACAAAAAAAAAAAATTCAGTTAATTTGAATAAAAATAGTTTATATGAATAAATTGTATATAGATTTGAATAAAACTTAAATTGTTTTATATATTTTTGTCGTTAAGGATCAACTAATTTTTTCGTTAATATTACCTACGAAATTTGGTTCAGTGTAATATAAATAAGTTATTATCTATACATATAATAAAACTTAGATTTTTTGTCTGTCTGTCTGTTTGTATTCGCATCGTAAAAGTATTGGATGAATTTTAATAAAATTTTATGGAGAGGTATCTTAGTTCAAATATAGGATATTTTTTCCGTAAAAATATCGCATTACCAAGAAAGAGAGAGGACAAGTCTTCAATGTCCATATTTTTAATTATATAATTTAATTATTAATATACTTTTTTGCTTACATAAGTTAATAAATGTATGTAATTATATACAAACAAATTTAATTCAAGAATAAAATTAATGCTGATATAAATAAATAAGTAGATATGTATGTCGACATAGTAACAAATATTACGAAAATTTATTTTAACCGTTTTTACTGCGCTGTTTATTCACACTCTCACATTTTTTAGAAAAGAACACAACAATTTACTGAGTGTTAAACACATGCAATAAAAGGTAACGCCATAAGGACCTTAACCCTGAGATTCAAGAGGAAAAAAATGGTTTATATAGTGCTAGGTCTAATGACCGTTATAAAAATTTTCAAATTGGTAGAAGTACGATAGGTGTTCCTATAAAGGATATAGTGGTAAATTAAAAAATCGTGCCAGATTAAATACTTTTAATAATAATTTTATAAAATTTAAAATGATTCTATATTCTGTTCAGACATGTTTTCTTAATTGTGACAATTTAATCTTAATTGAGCAATTTAATTTAGTGTTCCCACATGCTTAATTGTTATATATCAGACATCTGAAAATTAAATTGTTATATAAAGAACTAATTTTGCTCACTGAAAATAGTTCTCAATAAAGATACAATAGGGCCGCATTTCGTATTTTATTCAATTAGTGATGCAATTATGTACTAATTGTTCAATTTAGTAATTGAGTTCTAGTATGGTAAATTGAGCTCAATTAGACCCATTATTGCTTCAATTCTCTAATTGCGCAATTAAGGCTTATGTATGAACCGGGTATTAGGTTGCTTTAAGGAATATTTAGCTCTTGGTTATAAGGTTATGTTATATATTGTGCTCGTTGTATTTAAATACTAGCTGTGCCCGCCATGTCTCGGGCATCCTGACAATATTTTGCTCGATTTTGTTTTGAAAGTATTCCACACCAATTGTAAGAATTTCATAGTGCTTAAGTTATGGTTTATGTATTTACTTTATATAAAGGTACCCATCCCTAGATAAAATTCCTAAATTTATAATAAATTCTAAAAAATATTGTAAAGATCTGTAAAAGGTGTATAAAATATTTTATTAACATTGTAATTCCACAAAATAAAAATACAAATCAAATGATCATGCACAAATCAAAAAGCACGCAATAGTGTTTAAAATATCACAGTTTTAAACCGAAAATTTCGGAAATTTTTAACTGTTTTTCTCCACTTTCTCTTGGAAATGAGATAAGTTGCGGAAATAGGTATCCTATATTGGAATCAGGATGCTAAGGTACCTTCTATATATAAATTTCTTGCAATTTTCTTCAATTGTTTAAATTTAAAACAAATGTTTGTTAGAATTCAGTGTTTAATGCTAATTTCTAATGTTATGCAAAATAAATAAAGTCTACTTAAAGTGTACTTTAAGACAAAATTTTCATATAAAATTTATTTTACAGTAGATTTGCAGTAGACTTTATTTATTTTGCATAAGGGCATGAATGAATTAGTTCATGGTAATTATTTACGGCAAAAGCTGTGTTTGTTGATTATTCGAAATATCTTAAACTTAAAGTCGATGTTTTCTTGTAACATGGTAATAATACAATTTTATAAATGAGTATTGTAATAAGAATTATTTTCAAGAAATTAAAAAATAAAAAAATCATATAAAATTCTGCTTATTTTTAAGCCTTATCTTAAACATAGCACATTCTAATGAACTTTTTTAACTTGTCAAATGCTTAGGAAATATATTAAAATAAATTCTACAAACAAATCCCCAACGCTTACCTTCAAACCAATAATTTGTACATGAACCTACATATGTATCTACGTTATAACATTCAGAGCTTATGAAAAATGCCAAATCAAAAAAGTTTCAAAAATAAATGACACATTTTTAGTGTGAAGACGCACACATTCACAAAGTTACTCAAAGAGACACTTTTTAGGACAAGAAAAATTTCAGCTTTTTGGTGAATTTAAAATGCGCATGATTACTGAAGAGTGCATTAATATTTAGGCTCAATTTAGAACAAAGTGCTCTCAACACTTGAGCGATTTTTTGTAAGTGACCTACCGTAATAATTAAAATATTATCAGTGAAATGAGTTACTCAATTAATTGTTTGCAAAATATTTATTTAATGAAAATTTCTTTCAATACAAATTTTAAGTCTTAAAAAAACCGAAAATTATAGTGCCAAAGCGAATTTAAAATAGATTCGCCTTGGATGGTGAATTTAAATTACTATAAATATGCCTGAAAATATACTTCGGTTTTTTTCAGTTGTAGTTGTTCGTAGTTACGTCTGGCAATACCTTTTACTACCACTATTTTTCTATAATATAGTAACGGCATTATCAACTCAGCAATTATTATTAATTCGTTAATCAACGGGTAGTTCAAACATTTTTATTTTTGACGGTTATTTTAACGAGTAGTATTAGCCATCTTGAAATTTGTCATTTTCTTGTTTAAATGTACAAATTTGAATATCGCCGTTAAATTTTTTTAAGAATTTTCGATTTTTGTAAATAAATAATTCGATATTTTGTAATGTTTTTTTTAATAAACTTTTATTTTGCTAAATTGCGATTATCTGTTAATTTTTATTTTTTTATTATTGGTGAAAATCAATTATTTTTTGAAATCTACATATTTGGTAAACTTGAAGTTTATTTTTTATTAATTTCGGTTTGTAAAATTTTAATATAAAGAATCGGTGTTTAAAGATTTTTTTTTAATTATCCATTTTTGTAACAATTTGATATTAATTAAAATTTAAATTATAAACATAAGGAATTATTCTTTTGACCTGAGTTCGATCCTTAAAAAAAATAATTTTTTTTTTATAATTATGAGATTAATTAATTAATTTTCAGTTTTTTTTTTAACAAAAAATCTATAGTTCACTCAAAATTTACTTTAATACCTATAGGGTAAAAACATAACCCCATTGTATTCGCTACAATGTCTCTCCGCCTGTCAGCTCCTTCTATCTCTGGAACAGTTAGAGGTAGACTCTTAAAACACAAGTTGTATTACTGCGGTCGATATAACAACAAACACTAAAACTTATTTGCCTGCCTATATGTCTTGATTTCTTAAACCATAGGATGCAGAAACTAGAAATTTACACACAGTGAGTAAAACAATGTTTGCTATAAAATAAGTATAACAAAATAAATCCTAAATTTAAAGGGTGTTTCAACAGTGACGTGATTTGCACTTATATGTCCCAATTTTTGAACCATATTAGGTAGACTCTTAAAATTTTCGTAAAAGTTGTATAACTATGGCCTCTATAATAAATTGTACAAATTAAAGGGTATTCCGGATGAATTTCAAGCAACTTATGACATAGTACCTTAGTATCTCGATTTAAATATAACGGGTCCGCCAAATAACTTTTTTTGGAAAATGTTGTAAAAAAACTACTGAATATTTTCTCAGATTTATTTTTTATTTCAAAGTACAATCCTTTCGGTTAATAATGGAAAATAATTTCATTCAAATGGCTGCCTGAGCTGGCCATGCAGTAGCCTACACGATCGGTCCAATTTTTAAGCACATTATCTATTGTGTGCAGCTGTATTTCACCAATGGCTTCACGAATATTGTCCTTTAAAGCGTCAATTGTCTCTGGCTTGTCGGCGTAAAACTTATCTTCGACGGCACCCCACAAATAATAATTCCAACGGTGTCAAATTGCAGCTCCGAGCTGGCCAAACGACATCAGTTCTGCGGCTAATAATGCGATCTTTAAAAACAGGACGCAAAACATCCAGTGTAGCTTCGGCTGTGTGGCACGTAGTGCCGTCCTGTTGAAACCAAATGTAGCCAATATCCTCCTCTACAATTTTTGTGAACAAAAATTCGTTCAACATGGCCCGATAGCAATCGCCATTGTCTGTAACGGCCACTTCTTGCTCATTTTCGAAGAAAAATGGCCCAATTATGCCTCTGAACCAAAATCCGCACCAAACAGTGACTCGTTTTGGGTGCATCGGCTTTTCAAAGTATGCGTGCAGGTTTTCTGTGCCCCAAATGCGAAAATTTTGCTTGTTTACATACCCGCCAAGATCAAAATGAGCTTTATCTGAAAAGATGAATTTTTTGGCAAAATCGGCATCTTCTGTAAGTCAGCGTTGTTCAAGCGTATACTGCAAACTTGACAGCACCTTTTATTTTTGACAGCGGAACATATATAACACTATTTACACAAGTGTACAATAATTTTAGAAATTTATATAAATTTAAGAATTTTATATAAAGGTTTGTTCCTGAGATGGGATGGGTACCTTTATATAAAGAAAATACGTAAACCATAACCGAGTAAAAGTAAGAGTCTTAAAATTTATTATAGATTACTTTAAAATCAAAATAAAACAAAATATTGTTAGCACGCCTACGATGTGGCGGGCACAGCCAGTATATAGTTAAGCGAATTCGAGAATTTTCTCTAAATTAATCCCACGGGGATTTACCTTTAAAACTATAGAGTAACTCTAATTTGCTGTTCTCTTTCTTTAAACTTATATTTTTCGGCAACCTTTAATCTTTCTTCTTTGAATCTATTACACTAAAAGTATGTGAAATTGTTTTGCAGAATCTAGAGTTATTTAATGTCTTTAGTTCTCCTGGTTAAATTTAATAAACCTCAAATTGAACGCGCATAATCTTTACCACAATGGAGAAATATCTTAGTAGTAGATATGTATTATGCTTAGTTTTTGACTTTGTAATTAAATTTGATTTAATGTTCAGCTGTATTTAAATACGTAATTCAGTTTTCGACCACACACATAAATGAAACTTAAATGACCAATCATGTACATTTAAAGTCTTTTCAAGTTCTGCACATTACCAAATGTTTTTGACAGCTTGTTTTTGTTCCATGAATGTGGCCCTAGATGTTTTCCATACTTTACATATGTAAGTCAATTAAAGTGGATTATTTCTTGGTAATAAAAATTTAAATGATATTCAAATTCAACAATTTATCACTTTTGTTGTATTTAAATACATTTCATATTATCTTGATTATTTGTCTGCAAAAAAAACTCTCAAAATATATTTTTTTACTAAAATGCTGTTTTCTGGAAAGCTATTGAATATTTTTAGACATTTGGTGATGTAACGGATATCAAATATTTTTACCACAATTTAATACGACTGAAAAACTGAATATGTAATCGAAATTTAAATACAACTTAAATTTAAATAAATTTAAATTGTAATTTCAGACCTTTTTTATAATTTTATAATTAAGTTTTTAAGCTCTAGATCTTTTTTATAAAAATATTTCAAATTATTTTTATTTTTATATTCGATATTTCGCTAATAATAATTCTTTAATAATAAAAAGAGCACGCAAAAATAAAGTGATGGTGTACATCAAGCTTAAGAAGAATCTAGAAGTTTCAAGATGGATTAATTTCTTTTTGAATATTTTGAAATGTCAGTTTTTTTTTTCTTTTTTTTAATTTGATTGACAAAAAATTTTTTCATTCATTTTAATATTTTCATTCAATTAAATATTATAAAATTATTTTTATTTCCTGACGATGCTACCCAATGGTGTAGCGAAATATCGAATATAAAAATAAAAATAAATTGAAATATTTTTATAAAAAAAGACCTAGAGCTTAAAAACTAAATTATAGAAATAAAGTAAATTAAACAGTTTTATTATACACAAACATAATTATAATGCATAAAATGAACAAAAAGTCAAAATAATTCTTGCAAAAAAAACCGACTTCAAAACAGATAGAAGGGCACCAATTCTAAACTAAAAATGTAAGAAGTAATCTGTAAGAATTAGATTTAAACCAAATAAAATATGCGCCAAAATTAGAGGGAAAAGAAGTATAGACTATGTGAATGTCAAGCCTCTCCCTATTGCTGTTCAAAAGTTAAGCTATTTTCACCAGCATCCGTCTTTTATGTGGACACCATTCAAGCCTCTGTGTATAACGGTTTCAAAGATAGGGTCACATAGATCAAATAACATCTCATATTGGGACACCCTTTAATTTGCAATTTTAAATTAAAGACCTGTTGTTATAAAGGACTTGTTCAAGATTCTTTGTAAATTTCAAATGTCTTTTTATTACGGTTCAAAAGTTTGGCCATATATATCAAATTACATGAAGTATTGGGACACCCTTTACATTATAATTCAAAATATTTATACTTGTTATTATACCAGAGAAACTAGTGGACATTCTGCCTAATTTTCAAGTGTTTGTGTGTTACGGTTCAAAAGATAGGGCAATATAGATCAAATTACATAACTTATGGGGACACCCTTTAATTTCTAAAATCAAATTGTATATTTGCTATAGTGGACTTTGGAATACAGGTTCCTTGAAAATTTCAGCTGTCTGTCTATAACAGTTAAAAAGTGTAGCCACATACATAGAATTACATTAACTATTGGGACACCCTTTTATTTCCAAATTCAAATTTTATACTTTTTGTTATAGCTGACTTAGCAAAATTTACAAAGGTAAATTTCAGCGGTCTGTGTACAACTGTTCAAAAGTATGGCCATATACATCAAATTAAATGAACTATTGGAGCACCCTTTAATTTAAAATTTTGAATATTTCTACATTTTATTATAACGGTCATAGTAATCGACATTCTGTAATATGTTCAAGGTTTTGTCTATAACGGTTCAAAAGGCATATATAAAATTTAAAGGGTGTCCCCATAGGTGCCGTAATTTGCTATGGGGACACCCTTTAAATTTATTTTTTTATTAATTTCTGCCGTTGGGAGCTATAACGACATGCAATTTTTTAAAATTTTAATTTGCTGCCCGTTACGGTTCTTAATACACGTAAAAACATATATGTTGTATAGGGACACCCTTTAATTTTTAATATAATGAACTGTTTTTAAAACGAGAGCAACCTGAAAGCATAACCTTTCAAATAAAGAAAATCGGTTCAGAAATGGCTGAGTTCTGCGGTTACATACATAAAAAAAGCAACATTCAGACGAATTGATAACCTCCTTCTTTTTTGAAGTCGGTTAAAAATAAGCAGATGTGATAACATATCGTTTTGGGGTTAATTATTGTGAATTTTTACTAAATATAACTTGTAATTTCTTTTCATAAATTTATTGGTCAAGCAAAATTTTAAGTTGAAATTTGTTTTTAAAGAAACCTGTAATAGGCATGAGAAAGATACAATCTTAAGCTGTGAATGTCACTTTTCTATCCATATGTAATATCATGTTTACGTCAAAATCCGTGTTTTAGATAAGATTTATCATTTTTGTGTTCGCAGATTTTTATGTTACATACATATGACATAACCTTTTTTGGTGTCAACAACAATAACAAAATCATTACATATGTATGTATGTTTAATACAAAGTTATAAATTTCAATTACATACGAAATGAACCAAAAAGATATTGAAATAATTGCTTGCAACATTATTGCAATTTCGACTTATATAAGAATTAAAAAAAGCAAAGAGAGGGCTAAAAGAAATAGAGAGCTGTGGAGCCATAACTGGTTGCTGCGAAGGTAGACTGGTCTACGTTTTACATCAATGGTGATAGATATGCTGTGATTAGGATATCCCAAGGCGTTTGACACATCATCAGCACCTGCCGCACTTCTTTTCTCCCTTGGTTTTGTGATTTCGCGATTGAAGTGACCGCGAAAATAAGTTATTTTGTTCCAGAAACAGACTTTAAAGCATTGCGTTGCGTTTATTATAAACTAGCTGTGCCCGCCACGTCGTGGGCATCCTGACAATATTTTTCTGGATTTTACTTTTACCTTTAAAAGGTATGTTGAAAATATCCCAGTTTTAAACCGTAAATTTCAGTACCTTTAAACCGGAAATTGCGTTTTTTCACTGCTCTTTCTCTACTTTCTCTTGGAAATGAGGTAGTTTTGCGGAAAAAAGTAACCTACATTGAAATCAGGATGCTATAGTACCTCCTCTCACAAAATTTTGTTAAAATCCATCATGTAGTTTTTACGTGATGTGAACACAAATGACAGACAGACGGAAATGAGTTACTATTTTATGTACATTTTATTACATGTATAGATAATACCTTGACTCATTTTTACCTTTACTTCATTGTATGTAATAAATGAATTGAAGTCTTTTAACTTCTCGACCATATCATTAGAGGCGACGTATTTGACATGCTTGTTGTAGTAAAACTTATGCCTAAGTTCGCACAATCGAGCAAAACTTTAAAGTTATTCAAGAAATGGTAACAGTGGATGATCAATTTTCGAAGAAAATCATCTTCAGTGATGAGGCACATTTTCACCTCAGTGGATTCGTCAATAAGCAGAATTGCCGCATTTGGGCGAATGATAATCCAAGAGTGATTGTCGAGAAACCAATGCACCCACAAAGAGTGACTGTTTGGTGCAGTTTATGCGCTGGCGGCATCATCGGGACGTATTTTTTCCAAAATGAGGCCGCACAGTGGTCAATTTCGCGAGATAGCGGTCAAAACTCTATAACTTTTGACCGGATTGGTATTTTTTTACGCAATTTGTTTTGTTCAATAGGAGGGACTTTAAGCTTCAATTTGCGTGTTCAAACGTAAAAATCGACTGATAGGAACGTAAGTAATGTGGAGTTAAAAATGCATTTAAATTTTTTGTTGAGTTTCCATGTAAAAGTTGAATATTTTGACATTTTAAATAGGTATTTTTTTATAATTTCTTATTTTCTTCAATCGTATTTTACAACCAATACTTATTTATTATTCCTAAACTTAACTTTGGTCAGAAAAGAAAGCTAATTCTTGTGAGGATTAAACTGAAAAATAACACTGAAATTCCCAACAATATCAATACCATTTGGATATATTATATACAGAACACAACATCGATAAAATTTTAAGTAAACTTTTACTATTGATTTAAAGTCACATATATTTTATTTAAATGTATTAATAAAAATTTATACTAAAATTAGAAACAAATTATAATCTTTAAACTAGTATTAATTAAACAATATTAGTAAAAATTTCTTCCAAATAGCTTTGATTTTCATTTTGCAGTAGTTGTTTAGCTTCTTCATCTAACTCTAATGAGGTTGATTTCCATTTTTGTCGAATACTGGACATATGATGTTCACAACAAAATATTCCCCATGGAACAAAATTTTGTGAACTGTGGTTGCCATATGTCTCCAAGAATATTTTTGGTTATAAAGGGTTGCTGTCTCATTAGCACACTGACCAAATTTTTTTGCATCTATCTTTTTGCTACATGCTATAACTTCTAATATGATTTGGAATCGTCGTATTAAATCATAATCTACTCCAGTTATAGAAGCTGCAGTTCTGTCTGGATCGGAAAAAAATCTCCTTGCTATGTTTCCATCATTAGAATTTCCTTCTCCTTGATTTGGCTGGTCAATTATAAGGCCTATCTCACGGAATTTTTCTTGAATATCTTTTTTTTTTTTGCTTTTTTTTCCAAATTTTCTTTGTTGTTTCTCATTGTTTCGCATAACGGGCCAAATTCCAAATCGTATCCCAATTTAAAAATATGCTCCATAAAACGAATTCTAGCATGAAGAGGTGACACTCCAAATTCATATGCTTCATTAAAACTATCGTCTTGTGTTGGTGGTTGGCTCAATTGACTTGATGTTTTTTGGCATATGGTGCAGCTTGACGAAGACTTTGTTTCGGTTAAAGTTTGTGCAACTTTTCCATCGATCATTGTAAGTGCAAATGCTTCTTCTGGAGTAAATTTATTTTCTTCAGTTGGTGTCGGCATACTTTCTAAAATCCTTTTTGTGCGTCTGGGGCTTGCTTCCACTATTTTTTCAATGATAGCAATTTTACTCTTTTTAGTTTTCGATGGTTGAATTTGATGCAGAAATGAATCCTTTATGATGCTACAAGAAACGTCTTCATTGATATGTTTAAGCTTGCGTCTTCTTCAATCTTTCACTACAACTATCAATTGGCTTTGCTGGCCGACCACCTTTTCCAGTTTCCGTGGTAGTTACTGATAGCTTTTGAAAAATAAGTTAATTTCTTAGCCATTCTTGGTTGCGTGAGTAAAACAATTTCTTGTTTCTGGAACATTGATTGTACCGTTTTCTTAAAGTATTTAAAAAAGTTTTTTATTTTTAAGTTAATAATTTTAATTTCTTGTTTTTCGCATATTTTGAAGAATTGATTATTCATTGGTTTTAAATTTATTTGCAATTTTCAGGTATTTAAGTTGTGTGATATTAGATGGCAATAAAATCATTTTTTACCTTTTTCAAATGAATTGCTAGATACCACATAATTTGAGAGTTAACAGGTACTGGCAGTAATATAACAGGTACTTGGTTGTACCAGTTATTTCCATTGGTTTTAAATTTTTTTGCAATTTTCAGGTATTTAAGTTATGTAATATTAAATGACAATAAAATCATTTTTTACCTTTTCCAAATGAATTGCCAGATACCACATAATTTGAGAGTTCTATTGTCATTTTTGTCAAAATTTTGATACACCCTTCTATCTGGACTAGGTCCAAATATGGGCCAACTTCTCCTAATTTCAACAGAATTATTTTTTGGGTCAATAAGAACTCTTGTACAAAATTTCATCAAAATATATGCATAATAGCCATTTTCACATACAAATAACTTCTCAAAAAATATGACGTGCTTTTGTGCCGAATATCTTACCTTGGGTCAGAAAAATTGCTGTAGCGCAAAAATTGCAGTCCCGATGCATGGACATGTATATATAGGAATGTAGGGGAGAGTTAGGACTACAAAATAGTAAATTTGTGTTTTGACTCAGCTTGACTCACAGGAGTTGTGCTCTATGAAGTAAGAAATTTCCGAGAAATTTGACCTTTTAAAAAAAAATATTTAAATTGTTCTGAAAACAGTAGAGCTCCAATTTTTTTACCAGTAATGGAAAATAAGTTAAGTTAAATTTATTTCGTCCAAAAATCTTGAAAAACAAAAAAGTTATGATCATTTAAACTTTAAAAATTAACTAATAATATCATAAATTTACTAAATTCTGAAAAAGCCCATTTTGGACCACCCTGTTCTCAGTGAAATAGTTGAAATAGAGTTCTAATTTTTTGGCTCCCGAGGTTTACTACTGTCTACTTTCATATGAGTCTGATAACTTTAAAATCGGAGAACAAAAACCAAAAGGAGTTTTGGCAGCTATCTCAAAATATTGACCACAGTGGGCCAGTCAGGTGTGCCGTCGAGGTCGCGCCGGTCATTTGGTCGATATTTTGTTCCATGCATAATGGATCCAAACCAATATTATCAAAATAAAAAGAAATGACAATAATTTCCTAAATAATTTATTTTATTTAAAATCAACATCGGCTTTTAAAAAATAACCACCATTTAACCATATTTTTTCTCGCAACATCTCGATCAAATTGAGCACCGCTTCTTAGGCCAGTAGAACTACAACAACATAAAATACAGTTATGTTTGCAGTTGTTTCCCTTACGATAAAAAACAAATACTTACTGACTAACCTAAACAAGGGCGTAGGGCGTAACGACGTCTAGCGCCTAGCTTTGAACAAACCTAAATAAGAACGCAACGTTTAGTAAGAAACAGTAATGTTAACATATATTGTTTAGTAAAATCTGATAAATTTCATCGCGAAAAATAGATAAAATCGCTAGATAAAGTACAAAATAGCTAAAATGGCAGCACTCTTACAAAAAAAAAAAAACAATAACATTTTGTTTGCGCACCCAACTTCACTACCTAACGCTCTGTCAAAATTGGATTTTCCAATTTCAAAGCGTTGACGCCGTGCTATTTAGATTTTCTTCATATATTTTGTATGCACATTGTGGAACAAGATTAACGTGAGTACCTGCCTACTTGGCCTAACCTCACGGTGGTCTTACCACCGAGTGAAACTTAGGCGTAGTCTAGCGCCCCCCTTGTGTAGTATAACAACACTTTACGATTGCCACCAATCGCTTTTTGTGTGTGATACAGTCACAATGAGTAGCAATTTATATAATATGGCAAGCCTTTCCAAGGCAAGCCTAGATCCACATTATAACCTCTTGCTTAGGGGTTTGGAGACTATCCAAACTCCGTCTTTTGAGAGATTTAAGCTCTAGGAACCCTAGCGTCTGGTGCCCCTATTTTCCCCGAGTGAACCGCGTCAAAGCATTTGCCATATTCCTGCAGTGACAATTGGAACCCCGGGGGTAATTTTGTATGCACATAAGAATTTTTAACAGTTATTTTACGCTTTACGCCTTTGTTTAGGTTGAGCAGTTACTTCTGTTATTTCCTTGTCTGTTCTTTCCACCATTTTAGGCAGTTAATATAACAGCTGATGTTAAATATTTTGTCACATGAAAATAGAACTCTCTAATATCATGTGTACTGCACACATAGAAATCATTTGCTATTGTTTAAAGGTGTTCAGACAACGTGTACAAATACTATATGTATACAAATACTATAAGTGACATTCCATTTCACAAATATACAAATGTGAACACCACTTTAGTATACCTTGACAAAAACCAATACACTTGTTTTTTAAACATATCGATATTTCGATTACTCGATATGTTAAAAAAAAATAATATCCAGTCTACAACTTATTTAGTTAAACTAAGAAACCACTAGCGTTCTACAACTCTTTTTTTAGTTAATAAATGGGTCAATAATTTGATCAAGTCATTTGCCAAACATATAATACTAACTTGTTAATTATTTGTTAAATATTTATATCAATTTGAATTAGATTTGTTAACACTTTCAAACAAACACCAACAAAATATAATTGAGAAAAAATTTTCCATTTCTGCTTGATTTTTATTTTTGGTAAAAAAGAAGCAAACATTTTGCTATTTTTAGTCTACTGTTGATTAAAAAATATATATTGTCAACTACGAAAGGTATTTTTTCGGTTTGTAATTAACAATAAGTTGCTAATAAGGAATATTTGAAATAATTAAATGTATGTATTATAATTCTTATAAAAATCGATCAATAGATTCCTACGGAGCAAGTATTCGCTATTAAAAATATTCATAAAATAAAGAGATGTAGTGAATCTTAGTTTGATTAAAAATTTTTGCTTTAAAGTAGGATATACTGTACAATAATTTGAAATGACGTAGTGCAGATACTTATTTCGATATTATCATATTTTAAAATTATATATACATAAGTCTCAAACTCTTAGATTTACTGATACTTGCAAATGAAATGTAATGTGTTGTACTTCTATTATATCTAAGCACCTTACTGACCTTCCTGCCAAGAGGCTCTTTGATGATAATTCGAACCTGTCTACATACTTTACTATTCCAAACTTAATGACTTCAGCCAATGTAGAACCTTCGCTCGCATTTCCCCATTTCCCAGTGCTACTCTGGTTTTTGGTCCACAGAAAATCATAGCAGATCCCCCTTTTGCTAGTTGTTTCACAGCTGGCTGTATGGTCACAAGAACCATATTAGGTTCTCTGCAAGAGTATATGGTTGGATGAACAAAGGTTTTTACTAAGCCCAAAAAAATACAACATAGTACACTTTAAACCAAAATATTCAAAAATATTATATTATTTTTAAATATATACATTAGGGATACAACTTTTTACAATTTTTGAAAATATCAAAATGGCCCCTATCCATACCATGTAGTGCATAAAAAACAATAAGAACTGCATCTTTAGACTTTCGATATCGTTAAAAAAGGTTCCGCGTTAAATGATAGATGGCACATTTAAGACAACAAAGCGATTAATAAATCCAGCACTAACGTTAGTAAATACTGCCAAAGTAAGTACTAGGAAAGCAGCAAAAATATGCAAGGAACTGGCAGAATCAGGGGTCGATATTACAACTCCTTCACAGCAAGCAATTTATAAAGCTGTTTACAAATCTGCAGAGAAAAAGGAAGAAATAATGAAACAGTCTTTACAACATGAGAATTGGTGTCTCCATTTTGATGGTAAAAAAATTGGACGACAAGAAGTACAGGTAGTTTTTGTAAAAAATGAATCTCAAGAAATAAAAGTAGCTGCATTAGTTTTGGAAAATGGGAAAGCGATAACTATTTTGAATGGCATCAAAGAAACTTTGGAAAAATTTAATTTTATGAAGTCAATAAAATTGATAATCTGCGACACAACCAGTGTTAATACAGGAAAAACCAAAGGTGTTGTAACACTACTGCAGAACCATTTTAAATCAATTTCTCTACCACCACCGCAGTACATTGGATGTCAGCACCATGTGTTGGATTTAATACTACGATATGTAATGGATGCATCATTGGATGGAAAAACCACGTCATCAGATATTGCATATGAATTCGTTTCAGAGTTGATATATGCAATTACAATACATTAAAACACGAATATCAGCAAAACGAGAAACGGCTATATGTTGGAAATTTAAAGTAGCGTGATGATATGCAATATTTATATGAACTAGGACAGGCTTTTAAATACTATATGGAGCACAATAAATTTCCATTTATAAACTTTAAGACTATTCCACCGATTAGTAATGCTAGATGGAATTCTTACATACTAATTCCAAAATATCGTAGCAAATTATATGCAATATGCGAATTTATATGTGGCCCTTGGTACAACATTTGGTTTTCAGACCATTGTTACAATAAAAATGACTTCGAAGCCTTAAACAAATCATTATCGGGCTTTACTAATGCTCAGAAATGCTTTCTAAGACATTGGGTGAAAGATGAATCAAGAATTCCAAAAAACAACGCAGCAACATTTGTGCGGAACGCGCCATCAAAGCCGTACAAGATATCTTCCCCCAATGCAAATCAACTCGAACTCTTAATCTTAAGTTCATTTCACTTAACAGAGATAGTTTTTAAATAAGAAATGTAAATAGTTAAATAATTATAAAATAAAAAATTTTGAAAAAATAAAATCTTAAATATCATATTATCATATTAAATTAGATATTTTAGGAATATATCTAACCAAAGTAGGACTAAAAACAAACAAATAACATTTGTTATTATTGGTGTGTTCTTTTTCTCGTTTTGAAAATTCCAACAATTATTGTCCTCTGTAGTTATCAGCTCTGCTGCCCCCATACCGTATTGTGCTAGTTAGAATTACATCCAATGACTAACGCCAAACCAGAAACTGTCCAAATTGATATTGATATTGTTATGAACAATCCAAGGTTCCTTTAACAACATCGCTGTAGATGCTTTGCTATGATGAAGACTATGTTTTTTTATTCCTCGAGAGAATATAGGGCTTCAACAACATACATATTTCCAACTTGATCTAATGCTCGCAATTATTTTTGCCTTATCCAATGATTTATTGATGTCCGCTATTTCCTTCTTTACAGAAAACTACGCCAGGTATTTTTGGGTCTTCCTCTTTGTCTACTTCCCTGTAGATTCCAATCCAGCGCCAACCTGGTTTTATTATATACCGGTTTTCTTAAGGTTTGTCCATTTTCACTTTCTGGATTTTATCTGTATGTGTATGTACTCTTCTTTGGCTAAGCTCCACAGTTCTTCGCTTGTTATTGTGTTGGACCAGTATATGCCACATATAATGTGAAGGCTTTTATTTATTAAAACTTGTAGCCGCTGCCTGATCGCTTCACTTGCCAACCATTAATTCACTTCCGTACAAAAGGGTCCACTTGACACATGCGTTGATAATACTGATCTTTGTGGTGCCCGCCATATATTTTTGAATCGCCAAATGCATTTCTTGCTTTATTGAGCCTATTCGTGGTGTCCTAATTTATGCCACCGCTTGA
The DNA here is from genome assembly GCA_949628195.1 of Phasia obesa. NCBI lineage: Eukaryota > Metazoa > Arthropoda > Insecta > Diptera > Tachinidae > Phasia > Phasia obesa. Next base: position 59,746,151 of record OX451217.1, on the reverse strand, counting down.
CGACATTTTGCTCTCTAAGTAGCAGAGGCAGTCAGCGTATTCTATTTGGTGATTGTTGATGGTGATATGCGCGTTGCAGATATTATTGAGACGCATGGCGTACGTCTTTTTTATATTTATTTCTAAGCCAACTCTTCTGGCTGAATTCATAAGATCGTTTGTTTTATCTTGGATGTCTAAAAGTTTCTTTGAAATAAGGCAAATATCATCTGCATATTCCAAATCTTACAAATGTCTTTGCAAAAGTGCACACAAGCAGCCCATTACCACTGCAAAGAGTAGTGGCGTAAGAGGGCAGCCCTGTCGGACCCCCATATTGGTCGTGAACGTATCACCAATTGTCCCGTTGTGTAGAACCTGAAGTTTCGCGTAGTATAAATAAGACATTAGACAAAAACTGATGCCACCATTTTGAAGGGGCAACTGATTTTCAGAATCTTTCGAGGCCCATAAATAAAAAAATTGGTTACGAAATTCGCCAAACTGAGTATTTGGTTTTACTACAAATATTAGAATCGAACCTATACTGTAAGGTTCGTGTATTTGTCACTGTATTTATGCACTGCGCTATTAAATGTATTTATAATTTTTAAAATAATGTCATATCAATAAGTACAATTTTTTCTGTTTAGTGCTATCAACACTATTAAACTATTTTATATTAATTATTGCTTACTAGGTGCCTTAATATTCCCTAGGTATCTTGTTTTTATTTTCTTAATTGTTAAAGAAATTTATTTAACAATAATAAAGTATTGTAAACAATACTTAAACGCTAAATCCCTTTTGTAAATTATCGATTGCTTAGTAATCCTGGCAATAAATTTTTAAAATTTGAAAAAATATTTTTTTATTGACAAACACTTGAAAGATACAAAAAATTATAAAAGCATTAATTTAATTAACAAAAATATTTGCGGCACTTTGCAATTTAAAAGAAATACAAGCACTTGTATTAGGAATATAAGCAGACTAAGTTTTTATTATTTATTTTTTACTGAAATAAGTGAGTTATAGCTAGAGAATCAGACTTATGCAGTCTTCTCTTATTGTAATAGACGCATTATGCAATTTTATTTTTATAATTGTAAACTTTATCATTTTCAATAAACTCTCATCGAAAGAAATTATAATGTATGGTTTTTAATTACAAAACTATGACAGGTAAATAAATACTTGAGCACATTTAATTATTTCTGAATTAGTCACATCAAATATCGATTGCCATAAATTTTACTGTAGCAGTTTACAGTGCGAGTACAAAGAAATCAAAGTACTCATTGTGCAATGTTGTTTATCTTCAAAATAAATATATTTTTTATCGAAGTAAAATACCTATCAATATAAACATTGATTAATGTCTTTGTGAGTGAACGTAACTTATGCCTCTAGTTTGTGGGGTTTTGTAGTAATATTCTGGATATGAATGCAACAAGTACGGTTAGTTACGGTTTCTCGTCTTTTTAAATGATTTTTTTTTTTCAATTATTCTTTATTTACAATACAGTAATAAAATTATTTCTTCAGTAGTAAATAAACTGCTAAAAAAAATTCCATTAAATATTTTATAAATTCGTTCTACTGTCTTATGTGATCTGTAAATAATTATTAATATTGAGTGTAAATTGTTTATACGAATCATTTATTGTTTTGCAATTTAACTTTCAATTAAAAATGTCATGACAAACTAAGCCCTATTTTTATAAAAGCACGAGACTTTTAATGCAGTGTTATTTTAAACAAGTGTAGTAGAAATCTAACTACTCTACTAAATGAAAACAAAAAAAAAATTCAATGTTTTCCGTTAATGAACTCGAGGTTCAAACACAGCGTTATCTTACTAAGATAATTTTTCATAATTAATTTATTGCATCTTTAATATATTTGAACTAACAGTAATTACTCATATCATAAGTCTAAAATAAAAATAAATATACATACTTGTTAAGTCCAGCCAGTGTTAGACAAAAATTGATGTTTGGGCGAGAAAAGCAAAGCCCCTCGTTCTTAGACGAAGGTAACCGCGTTCATTTAGCAAGTTACGGGCCAACGGATTTGGGTGTGTTTCAAGCTTCTTGAAATACGTTACTGCATATTTCGCTATTTCTGCCTTAACTGATGGCACGTTTAGATCTTTGTGAATGTTAGAGTATTTTATATACCAGGGAGCAACTGTGATCATCCGTAGTATCTTATTTTGGCGCATTTGGATTTTTTTCTACATTGCTAGCTGAGGCAGTTCCCCATTGAATTGACTTGTTCTATAAAAGTTTGTCTAAGGCGAGAGTAGAATTTCTGCGTTTCATTCACCTTTATTATCCATTTCTTCAACCATTTTTCCAAATTGATTGTGTGGTCTTGTAAATGTTGTTATTGTCATGAATACTTAAGAAAGCTGAGTCATCAGCAAATGTTGATGTGTGAACTCGGTGATCATGTTTTACCACCTTGTCGTGTACATCCTGTGGATATTTTATCTAGTCGAAGATAAGGCAGTGTAGTCAGCTGTGAGGTAGAAGAAGATGACTATATATAGTCAAAAGTAAACAAAAACAAATGTCTGGAACCTAGCACTTTAAATTGCTGAAGAATTTATTGGCGGTCCGGATAACTTTGTTTTTGAGTTTTTTGAGAATTGATGGCGTCATCGAGGTTTCTTGGGAAGCCAAGATAAAAATGTTGTGACGAGTGGCCCGTGAAAAAAAGGAATGTTTTAATACTTACTAGCGTCCATAAGCACAAAAACAAAGAAAACTGATTAATTTATGAATCGGTTGTGATTTAATAATTGAATTTCAAAATTTATTTAATTTTTATGCAGTTTTATAATAATGTCACAAGTTTAAATATAAAAAGTAAGACTATAGATTAAAACTCAAAAGAAAACGTAAGACAAACACAAGTTTGAAACTGTGCTAATAAGCCTACAAAAAGTGCATTAAATAAAAACATAAAAAGAAAATTATTAACACAAAATATATAATACAACATTCGAAACTAACCTCAAGCCACACTGCGCCAGTCACACCCAACGAGGGACCATTTGCTCCAACGCCAGCGTTGCATCGCCATCCGGCGGTGCCGGGTATTTTTGCCGTTGACTCCGGACACGCCATACTGACGACCTACGGACACTACAAACGTAAAAGTATGTATATATATTTTCCTATTTAAGCCATAATTAGGGAATACATTTTGTTACTCTCGTCCAATAAAATAGAAAAATCATTCCTCCGGGGAATAAGGCCCGAGAGGCCCCTTTTTATACCGTTACCGCGTTCGGGAATAGTTGCCCATTAAGTATGTCTTCCTTAACCTAAAAAAAATATAGAAAATTAAAAAAGGTAAAATAAATATATAGTGCAACTTACACCTTTTTGTATACATACCCTTAACCGAACATATACCTACAAAGAACGAACTGACAGGCATTCCTGAAGAGGAGCTGTACCTGAGAAAAGAAACTCTCCAGAACCTGTAAGGAAAGAGAAGAAGCCGCCACCGGTGAAAGCATAAATCGTATTATACTTTTGTTCATTCCTAAACGACATTTTAAACATTTTTTTTTTTTTTTTGATATGTAGTTTTTTATTAAATTGGCATTTAATTTTGGTTCGCATCTTCAAAAGTTAACGAATTAATTTTATGTAATTTTTTTTGCATTCCTAGTTCCTTCTTGTTATCTTATTTTTCATTCATTTTTGATGTTGTTGTAAATCTCAGTATGAATAAAACCATTATAATGTTTATATGAATTTAAGGTGTAGAAATTTATTTAGAATAATGGAATAGGTTTTCAGAAACAGCGGTAAGTGCGGCAAAAGAAGGTAAGGTACAGCGTTTGGGACGTCTCAAACCATTATTAAGATATCATGGTGAGGTTTATTGACCTCAAGAGGCAGGGCTAAAAGCTTCGACAAGCCATCAGTCGGAGTCAATGTAAGTGTGTGTGTGTGTGAGTGTCTACAGGAGTTGAGTGACTTGCTTCGGGCTTCAAATTTTAACTTTCAAACTTTTCCCATCATCCATCGAACTGGCATGAGTTTTTGTATGTGTAGCTATTGAGTCAGGTTGGTTGGCAAGAACCCCACCAATACGGCGAACTCGAGCCGGAGCATCCGCCAGCATGCCAGTGCCAATCTGGCCACATCCCCAACATTTGTTGCACATTCCGACATCTGCACAACCTCAAATAATTAAATATGCTCTACAAAATTACATTTGAATTCTATAGCTATAATAATTTTAAACTAAAATTTCTTTTCAACATTCAGGTTCTCATTTTGTAAAACGAAAGGTTCAACGTAAAAAAAAAAAATTCATGAAAATTATTTAAAATTTTCTATTATTTTTCGTGCAAAAATCAAGCGTTTGTAAACGTCAAGATTTAAAAATTAATTTTCTTTAAAAAAAAAACTCTACAAAAATATTAAAAAATCCATTTGAAAACTTTTTAAACTATGCCATTAGTTTTAATTTAGCAGCAGAAAAATATCGCTAGAAATCAAACTTGGATAACCTATACATACATATGTATGTATAATATAACTGTAACAGAACCATTTCTGTACATGAATTATTTGTTCAACATTTTGTTGTTGAAATTTTTAGAATTTTTATCTGTCTGTCTGTGTTCGCAACGCGTAAAAACTACTGGATAAATAATAAAATTTTGTAAGAAGGTATCTGAGTATCTTGGTGCAAATATAGGATACTTTTTTCCCCCAAAAATATCTCACTTCCAAGGCATAATAGAGAAAAGGTAGTGAAAGTACGCAAATACATATACTGATTTCAAGGTAATGCAAACTTGACAGCACTATTTATTTTTTGAAGAGGGATATTTTAAACACTATTTACAAAACTCTTCAAAAAGTTAGAATTTTAAATAAATTTTAGAATTCTATATAAATCATTTCTTCATGAGTAATTACCCAGCGATGGGTACATAAACCATAACTATCAAATTTAAAGTCTTAATATATGGTGTGGATTACTTTCAAATCAAAATCGAACAAAATATTGTCAGGAGGCCTACGACGTGGCGGGCATAGCTAGTAAGGTATTTATGGTCATATTTAATTTTATATATGTACATATATTTGTATTTACTATTTACTTACTTCAGGGTGATTTAACCTCCAAGGCATTGCATTTCTGGTGGTAAATCTATGCTTTATTAACATTTACATATGCATGTTACGAATAAAACATTTTTAAGAAGGTACAGTGCGAGGAAGATAAGGTTTTGGTATAGTCACAAAGAACATTATGTTCTCTGAATCAATATATTTTTTTTCTAATCTCAAATATTTCCACCATTTATATTTTAAAATACTACGAGTTAATATCCGTTAAAATTACCAAAAATTATTTTTTTTTACATATATAGGGTACAACAACTAGTCGTTATGACAAAAGATATTGAGCCCCCTTATATTACTTGTAAATGTTGATAAAATGAGAAAATTGAGAGGAATACGCCACCAAAAAAAGAATTAAAGTTGTTGTGAGCAGGGTTGTCAGATTTTTTTTAACCTATTTCGCCAAAATCAATGTGAAAAATCGCCAAAATAAAATACTTTTAAATTTTGAAAATATTTTTCATAAATCACAAAAAATAAATTGTAACAAAATAGCTAAAATTCGTCAAAATAAAAAAAAAATTTCAAATTATATAAATATTTTGTTTTTTATTGATTAACGATTAGTCAACACGAGAAAGGAACAATTTTTACTTAAAACAATTAAAAATAGTGGTTATTATACTCGTAAAAAATGGAGACCTGATCATACCCATCCTCAAGGTATTTGTCACCGTGTTCTTATTTAGAATATATTTTATGGGAATTAAATTTAAACAAAAAACATAAGTAAGGATCAAGAGATGCGTGTAACATGCCCTATTTCAATTCATCGAATTTCTAGATTTATAAAAATCTCTGAAAACAAGGAATTTTGTTTTCGATAAGGAATTGCAACTTTTTAAAATGGAAAGTTATTCTTAAAATTTAAATAAAGTTTTCAATTTCCAGAAATAAAATCAATTTTAAATATGAAAAACAAGTTACTTTTAAAACTTCAATTTCTTCATTATCCATTTTGATATTACTTAATTTAGTTTCCGATTTTGATCAAAAGTCAGTGAAAACCCGCTAACAAATTCGTTAACTATTTCAAAAATGCGCCACGTGGCCAAATGCAAAATTTGATCGCCAAAAAAGATTGAAAGTCGCCACGTTTGACAAGAAAACGCCATATCTGTCAACCCTGGTTGTGAGTGTAGTAAAATGATTTAAGAATTTGTTGACAAAGAAACTGAATAATAATAGAGTTTTATATAATTACATACGAACTTCTCTGAAAGAGTATTTTTACAATATCAGTGGGTCCAATTTGAAGGTGAAAAGACAAAAAAAGTAAATAATAGTAATCATTCATATGCTCATACGCAAACCTCTAGTAAATATATGTACATATGTATGTTATTATTTCATTTAGAAAATCAAATAAATCCTTATTATGAAGTTTCGAGCCTGAGATCCACATTTTATAAAAAGTAAAAAAAAATTGATTTTGAAAAAATTTCCAACACAAGACTCAATAGTTTATAAACCGTATTTCTAGTCCCTGATTACTTAAACATATTTTATTTTCTGTGGTCAGTGGGTATAGTAATTATATTATATCAATAGTAGGTAATATTTCTAAACCTAATCAGAATTGTCTTTCACCAATTGGGTTTTAATTAGTTTTAAATTAAAGTTCAATTAATTTTTTAACTGATTCAAATATATATTTATTTACAACAGACCAAAAAAATCTTAATTAGACAATTAATTGAATCAAATAATTGTTTAATTGAATGTTAATATGAAACCAAAGCAAAAATGGTATGGGATAAATTAGCGTAACCATTCCCGTAAAAAGTAAATAATTAAAAAAGTAAAATTATTGTATTATTATCATCGCTACCATCGTAAAACTTTTGTGAGAGCGACATCCTTATAAACCGACTAATTCGCGTTAATTATTTCTATGATTGGAATTAAGAATGAATGACACAAGATTATGCCCCCTAAGAAAAGGAGATCATTTGTATGGCGCAATCTTGTCTATTATTCTTGATTGTAATAACGAGTAAACGTGGTTCAACGACACTGCAAATATTGACGTAAGCCTAGCAAAAGGCATAGAAAACTATTATGGAAAGATTTAAAAATAATTTTTTAAAAGCTTTAAAGCAACGTACCCCGTAAGCCAAAAAGAGAGGGAAACAGTGGGCATGTCACATCCAATTTTCTCTCAAACTATAAGAGATAATCAGAACATGTGTGCACACTTTTTGTAGATATTTTTCAAGACTATCTTAATCTTAACATTTGAGTTATAAATAAACTTTTCATGACATTTAAAAAAAATGCATGAGGTACCCAACTCCGGGGGCTTATAAAAAAGCCTCACACAGGCAAAGCAGGGATGCCTGTGTGAAATTTCGTTAAGATATCTTCAGTGCTTCATGAGCTACCAAATTATTTTCATTATAAAACTAAATAACTGTGCATAACTATAAAGATACCCCTATTTCAAGGCAACTTTAAAGTAAGTTTTATCTATTTTCATAACTTACTCCAGCGATACTTTTGTGCTGGACGTACACTTATATCAAAGGACTGAAAATAAGACCTTTAATATCCTATATGTAGCTATTGGAATTTATTAAGAATCAAGTCAGTATTTTAAAACCCGGCAAAGAAAAACTGCTTACAAAACTGCTTATGAATGACATATAGTGTAGGGTAAATATTCTAAAGTCATGACGTATTGTGTTCGTAATTCATTTAAATTTGCATCTTTGTAGTATGCACTACTATAAAGGGAAATGTACTAAATTCGTTGTCACAGTAATTTGCATTTATTTAGGCAACATTTATGTACTAACTACCAAGAGCTCTTGCATAAAGAATAAGTTTTTTGAAACCAGTGTTTAGCTACTGAAAAATAAATTATATTTTTAGATTAAAAGTGATTTTTCTGAAATTCAAGCAAGGCTAGGTTCGTAAAGATAGATAGTTTTAAGGTATTTTCCAAATACTCGTATATTGAACAGAACAACTTTTATTCTTTGCAATTGTTTTTTTGGCTTGTAAAGTTTTAAATAATAATTCCACTTGTTTGTTTAACAAAAATATAAAAATGTTTTAATTATTTAATTAATTATTTAATTAATTACCCATAACCTTTTTTAATAAAAATGCAATTTATTTGTTGGGAGAAAAGAGCTAGTTCCTATACGTATTTCACTGGTTACTCAGGCCAGATCATCAGGAAACCTTTTTAAGAGAAGCCAAAAATACTCTATAAGTAATAAAATTCTACAAAACACAATGAGAAGTATGCATGTTATACAATAATATTACAGAATATTAAAGATTAAACAATTTGTTTAAAATTTAAAAAATTCCTAATGTGCCTAAAATTATTCCCTAATGATCTGCCAGACAAGGACTGGTTTATATACGATTAAATTAAATAGCGACCCATATAAAACAACTGATTTTAACTTAACTTTTGAACCGAATGGTAGGCATTTCAAATTCAAAAATCCTAATCTTGAAAATTAAAACTTGACCCTATAGCTGACGTAAATGGACGTATATGGCCTCTTTTGAACCATTATAGGTAGACACTTGCAATTTGTACAGAAGTGTATTACATATACGAAATAAAAATAAGTATAAAAAATCTGTCAAGTGCGAGTCAGACTCACATACGTTCCCTACAATGATCAGTATAACTTAAAAAATGCAAGTTGTTAATATTTTTACATCTTTTAAGACACTTTTTACTTTTTAATTATTTTTTATACTAGAGCATAGTACTAAATACCCAGTATAAATATCAAGTATCTACCTATAACGTGTAGAAGATAAGTTCAAATTCCCCGCGACATCTAGGGAACACAATTAAATTTGTATTAAGTCTATATATTACGGTTCAAAAAATTATTCCGTATACGTCCAAATAATGTCCCTATCGGAACACCCTTTAATTCTATTATCTGTTATAGCGAACATGGCAATTCTCTTCCTATGAATATATAAAGAGTCCACCTATTACGATTCAAAAAAATTAGGAAATGTACGTGAAAAACAAGTCACTGTCGGAAGACCCTTTTATTTTTTGTAATTATCATAGCGGCCGTGGCAACATATGCATCCTATTTGATATAGCGGTCATAGTAATACACCTCCTGTAAAAATTTTAAGAGTCTACCTATTATCGATCAAAACTTAGGCCATATACATACATGTAAATCTCGTCACTATCGCAACACCCTTTAATTTTGTGGTTTAATTTTGTATACTTGTTTATAAAGCGAACTTATTTTTAATTACTGTCTGCAAATTTTAAGTGGTTGCCTCTTACAGTTCAAGAAATAAAGACATACACGCAAATTACACGTCACTTTCGGAACGCCCTATAAGTTTTAGTATTTGTTGCTATGGCAGCTACACTTATACACCTTCTGTGAAATTTCAAGTCTACCTATTATGGTTCAAAACTTAGGCAATATACATGCAAATCAATCACGTCACTATTGGAACACCATTTAATTTTTAGGCTTATATTTTCATACTTATTTATATAGCGAAATAAGCTTCAATTACTGTTTGTAAAATGCCTCCCTCCTACAGTTCGAGAAATAAACACATATACGTGAATAACACGTCACTAACACTCTAAATTGTAGCATTTGTTGGTGTAGCGGCAACAGTTATACATCTACGTGAAAATTTCAAGACTCTACCTCTTACGGTTCCAGAGATAAAAGGCGCTGACAGACATTGTAGCGAAAAAATATGGTTAAGTTTTTACCCTTTGGGTGCGGAATCCTAAGAAACCTAAGATAAATGGTGTCCGCTTAGGTGAACGTAATTTAATTTGACGGAAATGGTTTTATCTATTCAACCATTATAGGTAGAGACTTGAAATTTGTAAACGCTATAATTTACACAAATTTAAGTTGTAAATAATTAAAGGGTGCCCCAATATGTTTATATGATGTTATCTTTCTAATAGACATTTTAAATTTTAAACAAAGTGTTTATTACTATTTCTACTATACAAATATAGAAAAAATTATAGAGTGTTCCTTTCTTTATGGCTCTATATCTTAATAGGACAGATATTTGAAATGTACAAAGTGCGTTATATTATAACGCGGGAAATAAAAATTAAATTTAAAAGTGTGTGTCCATGGCAGATTTATTTTCACGTATATGGCTTAAGCTTTTAAACCATTAAATAGATACTTAAAATTTCCATAATGTGTACTATGTCCGCTATAATAAAAAATAAAATGTCCGCATAAAGGTCGTATTTTGGTGAATAAATCTTATCTTTTGAACCGTTATAGGCAGATGATTAGTAAAAACAAAAATTTTACTACAAGACATAATTTTCACGTATTGATGCCTTTTTAGAATCAGGGTTATTATGATTTATTATTTTCTCTAAAATTTTTTTCTTTTTTATGAATTTTTTATGAATTAAAGAAAAAGAAAATCGTGCAATGTGATTATATTTTTTCGTTTGCATATCTCCTCTCGATCATTCAAATATCACGATATTTTCGAATGAAATATGAAATAAAAAAACACGAAATTGACATTACTTCTTTCTCTCAAAGTTTTAAAGTTGCAAAACTGGTGGTTGGTTATTTTTTGTACAACAGCAAATATTTATAACAGTGTTCTGATGACGTAGTCAAATGTTTGAAACTTGAAATCTCAAAAATATAGATACGCTGAGAAATATATGTACATACATGAACATATACATACATATGTATGTATGTATATAAATACTGCAACATTATTTTAACTTAGCAAGAGAGATGAAATATCAGGGGTGGAATTACTTACAAAGTTTTTTTTTTTTCGTTGTAAAGCTAACAGTTAAAATGTTAATCGTTTTTTATGCATTTTTTTATATTAATTAGGGAATGCTGATCACGAATTAAAATATTCTTTGATAATTTATATTTTGGGTATTAAAATTTCCATTATTGTAATTAGCGCTTAATTTAGCTGATTAGGAAACTTTCACCCAAATGTTAAGTAACCTAAGAATACTTTTTATGTTCAAAACTTCCTTAACAAAATGAGAATTAAGTTAAAGACAAAATAATAACCAACAATGAGTATATACGTATTTTTAGGGTTACGTACACAAAGTGTAAAAACGTATCCCTATTGTTTTCGCTACAATGTCTGTCCGTCTGTCAGTGCCTTTTATCTCTGGAACCGTAATCTTGAAATTTTCACAGATGATGTAAAGCTGTTGCCGCTATAGCAACAAATACTAAAACTTATAGGGTGTTCCGATAGAGAGGTGTTATTCACGAATATGGGTTTATTTCTTGAACTGTAGGAGGCATGGATTCAAGATTTAAAAACAGTAATTAAAACTTAGTTCGCTATATAAACAAGTATAAAAAAATAAACCTAAAAATTAAAGGGTGTGCCGATACTGTTATGATTTGCATGTATAAAGCCTAAGTTTTAAACCATAATAGGTAGACGCTTGAAATTTTCACATAAAGTGTATAGCAGTGGCCGCTATAGTAACAAATACCAAAACTTATAGGGTGTTCCGATAGAGATGTTTTATTCAAAAATATGTGCTTATTTCTTGAACTGTAGGAGGAATACACTAAAAATAGGCAAGGAGTAATTAAAACTTAGTTCGCCATATAAACAAGCCAAAAAATAAACCTAAAAATTAAAGGGTGTTCCGATAGTGGTGTGATTTGCATGTATAAGGCTTAAGTTTTGAACCATAATAGGTAGACGCTTGAAATTTTCAAAGAAGGTGTATAACTTTGGCCGCTAAATTAACAAACACTAAAACTTATAGGGTGTTCCGATAGAGAGGTGTTATTCTCGAATATGTGTTTATTTCTTGAACTCAAGATTTAAAAACAGTAATTAAAACTTAGTTCCCTATATAAACAAGTATAAAAAAATAAAACTAAAAATTAAAGTGTGTTCCGATAGTGGTGTGATTTGCTTATATAAGGCCTAAATTGTGAACCATAATAGGTAGACGGTTGCAATTTTCACAGAAGGTGTATAACTGTTGCCGCTATAGTAGCGAATTTTAAAACTTATAGGGCGTTCCGATAGAGAGGTGTTATTCACGAATGTGTGTTTGTTTATTGAACTGTAGGAAGCATACATCAAAAATTTACAAACAGTAATTAAAACTTAGTTCGCTTTATAAACAAGTCTAAAAAAATAAACCTAAAAATTAAAGGGTGTTCCGATAGGGCAGTGATTTGCATGTATATGGCCAAAGTTTTGAACCATAATAGGTAGACTCTTGAAATTTTCACAGAAGGTGTATAACTGTGGCCACTATAGCAATAAATACTAAAACTTATCGGTTGTTCCGAAAGTGAGGTGTTATTTGCCGTTATTTCCATATTTTTTGAGCTTTAGGAGGCAACCACTTAAAATTTGCAGACTGTAAAACCTTAAAATTAAAGGGTGTTCCGAGTGTGACGTGCTTTGCGTGTATATGACCTAAGTTTTGAACGATAATAAGTAGACTCTTGAAATTTTTACAAGAGGTTTATTACCATAGAAACTATAAAAAATAATAAAAATTAAAAGGTGTTCCGCCAGATACATGATTTTTACTTAAATAGCCTTACTTTTGAACCATAATAGGTAGACTCTTGAATTGTTTACAGTAGATGTTGTACTTCGGACACAGTAACAATTACAAATTACTAAAGGGTGACATGTTTTTCACGTATATTACCTTATTTTTTGAACCGCAATTGATATTTTGTAAGACAGGAAAAACTTGAGTTTTTAAGGGCGTGAGACTAACTCGCACTTGGCTGATTTATTTTATTCACTGGAAGGTTTATCATAACACTGATTGTAGTTGGAAGAAGTAATAAATTTGAAACAGAAGCAACAGCGGAATATTTGTTGTTTTTATAAGAAAACCAAAAAAGTAAAGTGGACTTGCCAAAATTTATGTTTTGTTGCATTTCGGCAATTTAGCAGTTAACGGTACAATTCTGATTTTTCGATGTATACTATTCTTTATAGCTTCACCAGCCTCAAAGTCTGGTCGGATGTTTTATTTTTTTTATTAGGCAAAAGTTAATAACACAAAAAAAATATTTATCCTCAATCTTTTGATTAAAAAAAACTCAATGGGTTATTTTTTTAATAATAAAAATATGTTAATATTGTCTTTTGATACTTTTGTAAACCGCTAATGCAAGTGGCAAAATTATGGTAAAGATATAACCAGATATGAGTTGTTTTATAAACAAATGAGAAACTAACATGTGAACTATCGATTTTCGCAATAAAAGGTCATTGGTAAAAAAGTGCTAAAGATAATAAACAAGACAAATACAATTTTCTCCCACATTGGAAAGATGCCAGATACCAATATACATATATCACAATTTTCCAGCTCTGCACTCATCGTACGAAAGATTCATATAATCATACATTAATAAATACTTTGTATTACCCGTTGCAAAGTTGGGGCAATAGTACCTTTTTAGAAACACTTGAAACTGAAAAGCAAAAGAATCAGTTGACACATTTATGTTATACCTATGCCAACAGTTCTAAATCTTCTCTCTCTAAGTTTAGAAAATCTATCAGTTCAGAAGAATACTTTACGTATTTACCGTTACGGTGTAACTAAAGAAAAATAGAAGATACTATGTATCTCCGGCATTGTCTCGGTTAGCCTTTATATATGTATAGTGAGATACGTTTTGCTACAATATTCTTACTGTTTAAATTTCAAGTTACAAATTCTGTTAAAGAAAATAAATTCGTAATACCTATGAAACCTTCTACAATAATATATTGTCAGGCATAGTCCAGTAATCATAAATCCAAACTCCTTCAATTACTTTTGTTGGATTTTCCAAACTCCTATCGATTGATCTAGTGAAGGTTTAATAATCATGACCTTCATGATTGCGCGTTTCCTCGTTTTGTCATCTGAGCTGCACAGGTAGAAGTCATCGATTTCCGAGTCTTGCAAAAGTGTGCCCATTTGGCCAATTTATCAGCTACGCAGTTTCTGGTACTGATTCCGTGTCTATGTACATAGATAAAAGTGATTGTCGAATGTGTCGTTAATAGATTTGTGAAGTACTGTAGTAAGTTCGGTATTGTAATAGCACCTGTGATTGGCTTATACTTATTTATTTTTTCGCTTTTAATAACTTGACGATAGTGACAAAATATAAAAAGATGAAAATGAATTGTGTTGTAATTTAAATAATTTCAATAGGTCCGTAATTATTGTTTCGAACTACTATATATAGATATAAACTCTTATCAAATTTTAACTAAAAAAAATTCAAATCAGTTTAGAATCTGAATTAATAAAAAAATTTCGGAAATAAAATTTTACCCCCCATGTTTTTAAAAAATAAAACTTATTTCAAATATACTTTATTTTTTATAAACATGGGAATTAGAATTTTAAACTTAAAAACACAATAGCCCAATTCATAATCTTGTGAAAATGGTTTTGCATCGTAGCATTTGCAAAATTGTATTGGATAATTTTACAACACACTAACAAAATATATAGAAATGCATAATATGCATATACCTGGCATATGCTATACATTGGAAAATAAACAACACCTAAAACCATAGTTTTTATTTGCTAAGCATTAGCAAACTGACAGCTGACAATATAAATTAAATAAAAAATATGAAAATTAAAATCAACAAAAAATATGAAAAGTCGACAAGTCAATAAACATAAAGAAGAAAATAAAAATTTAAAAATGGATCCCGATGGACACAATAAAATTTTATTTGATATCAATTACTGGATTACTTGGCTACGGAATTTTATTTTTAATAATTCCTTGTTCTTTAGTATTTCTTGCACTAAAAACTAAAAAGGAATACTGTTGCCAAGTCAAATTTTGGGCAAGTAGCAACTTTTACCTGTGCTGTTTGATAACTCCAAGATTTGTTGTACCTCTACTACAGTAGTTTTTAATCTAAAACTGCTCCTGTTAATTGTTATTTGATACTAGACGCCTGTCGATTTTTGGGCATAATACATCTTTTATAGTTTGATAATTTCGTGTTTTTGTATTTGCATCACTATTTCCTCCCTTTATACTGGACTACTAAAGAATTTTGGACAATGCACGCTTGGCTTGTAATTGAGTGAATATTTTCTTAATTAGAATGTGGGAAATACCTCTGTTGAAAACAACTTCTTTTAAACAAATTCCAATATGAAATTTTTTGTTTTGAAAGAAGTGTTGCAAAGTGAAATAAAAAACCGCTCACAATTCATGGGAAATTTTTAAAATTGCATAATTAAAATTTATCTCAAATGCACAAGATTGTGAAGTGGGCTATTGAAGATTAACACAACATGCTATAGTATTAAAACTGTTTTCAGACGAAACAAAATACTCCTTACGGTGCTCCAAGACATCAGATTTTGAAAAATTAATAAGTCTGCTTAATGCGGGTCGGACTTACGCACGAAATGTTCTGTAGAACCAAATAATTTTTAAGTTTACTTTAAAAGTACTATAAATGATATGAAAACGTCCATATTTCCCTGTTGGTTTGTAGGAAGTAAAAGACACAAAAAAATCAACATAGAACAAACACAAAACAACAATATGCAGTTCGGCCACACCACTTTTTTATTTCTAACTAGCTGCGCCCGCCACATCATGGCCTTCCTGACAATATTTTGTTCGTTTTTGCTTTGAAAGTATTGCACAAGGCGAATATATTTTACTAGGTGACAGAACGGCGAAGTTAATTATTTTCGCTTTACCTTTTGTGTGCATGGCAGCTGTCAAAAATTCGTTTATATTTTTTAAATTTGAAAAATTTAAGAAATAAAATTGTAATTATTTAAAAAAAAAATGTTTTAATATTAAAAAAATACAAAATACCACCAGAAAAGGTAAGGAAGTAGTGTTTTTAGTTGTTGGATTTAATATCTTAATTAGTACTTTTGACATCTGTCGTACATGTAACCAACAACAAAATGCATATGGGTGATTTTTGGTGTTGTATTTGCTGTCTGTGTTCGCATCACGTAAAAACTACTGGATGGATTTTAATATAATTTTATGAGGAGATACCTTAGTTTCTCGGTTCAAATATAGGATACCTTTATTTTTGCGAAAATATATCATTTCCAAGAGAATATAGCGAAAGTACGCAAGTTTACCGTTATGCATACGTTAAGGCACAAGTTTTGTTTTTGAAAGCGAGATATTTTAAAACTTTTAATATTACTTTTATTTGTTGTTTTAGCGGCACTTGTAATACCATTTTTTGATAATTTCAAGTTTCAATAGATATAGGACTGTGACAGACAAACATTAAAACGATATCAATAGTATTGCGTTTTTAGTAATCTGTATTGATTCAATCTCTCAAGGCCTTCTTTTAATTAATTTAATTTGAGTTTTTGAACTCAGAAATATTATCTAATTTATTTTAAAAATACGACTGTCATAATACTAGTATATAATATTGTTAAGTAATATGATTTTGTTCTAGCCGAGTCTTGTTTAACCTTTCTCATAGATATTCAATATACTTTTAACGTTTTCCAATTTTATATTTATTAATATATGTAGAAACAATTATTTAAAATAAATTTAATATACCAGCACATTTTTAAATACTCTGGTAAATTTTTGTGAAATTTCGATTTGCGATTGAACCACGAATTTGGGGTAAGTTAAGATTTCTGAAATTTTAAATTTTCTGCGAGTTTTCAGTTTTAGTCTAATAACACTGACCTGCAAAAAGATTTCTCCCTGCACATACATAAATATATCGAACATAGTGATCTCAATTCGTTAAATTCAAACCTGCTTTCAGTTTCGCGCACCACGTACAACATTTTTTTACAGGCATGGCTAACATTTTCCCCTAAACAAGGCAACCACGCTTACTTCTAAATAACTCTTTAAAGGATTCTTCGAATTTAATAATTGAAACACTAAAAGAGGGGGTATAGATTTACCTTTAAGTTAACTTACTTAATTTTTTCCCTGTTTTTAATTGTTTCGGAGTTATTCAAAAATTGGTGGCGAAAAAAAAAAAATATTTTGAAGGATAAAATCATTTTTTTTTTGTCTTCAAAAAATTTAAATCGGCCTGTATTTTACATTTTTGTCCTTATTCGGAAAGCTAGGTATACTAGGAATAAAATAAGCCATGAAAATCAATGCGCAAATGTTCACAATTAATTTTATTCACAATTAAGTTTAGGTACCTACTTTGACAAAAAAAGGCCCATTATTATAACTTGCCAACAGTTAAAGTTAGGATTTTATCGGGCAGATAAGTAGTTTTTCGTGATAATACCGAGAGTAAGGCTAGTTACTCTCACTTGCCTGATAAGTGATAGTTAAAGATTATTTTTAGCTTATTTATAATGACGAGAAACTACTTATCGGTCCGATAAAATCCCAAATTTAGCTATTGGAAAGTTATAATAAGGGGCCTAAGAATATTTACTTTTTTATAATAAAAACCTATTAATTTTTTTCGTTTCATATTTTATTTATTGTATCGTCAATATATTTGAACTAACACTTATTACTCATATCATAAATCTATTTTTCAATATCACTATTTTATTTAAATAAGAATATCTCAAAAACTAAACGTGAAACAGATTTGGATACAGAACATAAAAGTCCATTAAAATCACATAACAAGGTTCCAGCTCCCAACTTTTTTTTTTTGTTGATGACCAATGTAATCGTATTTGTATAATTTGTAAATCTATACAAAAATATAATTAAATAGTAACTCATTTCCATCTGTCTGCCTGTGTGTCTGTCTGCTATTCTTTTGCGTTCGCATCACGTAGGAACTTCTGGATGGATTTAAAAAAAATTGTGAGGAGGTACTTTAGCATCCTGAATCTAATAAAGGATACTTTTTTTCCCAAAAATATCTCATTTTCAAGAGAAAGTGGTGAAAAAGCAGTAAAAGTACGAAGTTCGGTTTAAAGCTACTGAAATTATCAGTTTAAAACTGTGATATTTTAAACAAAATTGCGAAAGGGATGGCGTCATTTAAATAAAATTTGAATTTTTACTTTGCTGTATGTATTACATTATTATTAAAATATTTTAAATACCTCTTACAATAATTTTGGGAATTTTAGAATTTTTTATAAATTTTAGGATTTTATCCAGGGATGGATACATTTATATTAAGTATGTACATAAACCATGATTAAAAGCTTAATTTAAGATTAATTGAAATTTATATAAAAACATCGAATCAATAAATTTCACAAATATTTTTACAAAAGCTTAGCAAGGCACTAGGGCCATTTTGGTTTGCGAACCTCTTCTCTCTCCAAATTCGGAGTCAATTGTTTGAATATCTTAATTTAAATTGTCTTATATTATTTTAATTGTATATATATTATACTGCAAAATAAATCTTTGATGATCCGTTTAGATCTACTAAACTGTTTACAAAGCCATCTATAGGGATACAATATGTTAAGATGCTTTATTTCTTATAATCTTTAAATTAATGAAATTATAAATATATTAATAAATAATGCCCAAGCTAAAGTTTTAAAGGCTAAGGGATTTTTATTCAGTGAAATAAAATTGATAAAAATCAATAAAAAACATTGTGACATAAACGCAGTCATTGCATAAAATCTGCAATTTGAGGGAGGAAATCAGCAAATCTCACCTAATATTCTACAAAAATTTTATGTGTCTACCTCTTACGATTCGAGAGATAATGCCGTACGACAGGCGTGTCAGCATTAGAGCGATTTATAAGAATCCAACTTAACACGAAACTCTTAAAATTACTCAATAAAATTGGTTCATTTTTTTAATTTTTTGGTGAAATTTCGTTTCATTTTGGTGCACTTCGTTCTTTCAACTTTTCTTGGTTTGTCTTGAATTTTCGGAACAAGTCAGATATACATTGGGTTTTTGTTGACATTGCGAGTTTTTAGTGATATTTAAATTTTATGGAATATTCTTAAGTAAATTTCATTGTTTTGGCGAAATTAACTGCCAGTTTCTCTATGTCGAAAGAATTCGTTCTTTTTTTGTAAAATTATTTCCAAAACAAAATAGAAAATTTTTTAATTTTTTTTTTGTTTTAAACAAAATGTTTGATTTGTTTTTGTTTTAAATGTATGTATTTCTACGAAAAGCCTGGTACTGTGTTACATTTTTCGTGCAGAATGCTGTCAAACTACATACATAAAAAATATGTATGAAAAAGTCAAGAAAAAATGTTGCATAAGTATTACTCTCTTTTTACTGTGGAAAATCATTAAAATGTTCCCGGCAACATTCTATCAAAGCTGTGAAATAAAGCAAATGTGCATTATTTCATGTAGATTTTTTTTGAAAATTTTTTGTGGAAAATTTTGTAAAACAATGTGGTATATTTAAAAGCAATAAAATCGTAAAATTCTTCCAATTCGCGAGATAGACAACACATTTTAAATGTCAAATTTTTCTTGCGAAATAATAAATGTTGCTCTGAATTTTTTTACAAATTCGAACAGGGTACTAGGCTCAAGAAAGAATTTTTTCGACATTGTGAAACGTACAGTAAGTTTTTTTTTATTGAATTTAGGTTGGTAATTTTTAGTTTCCTTTTTGTAAATATTTTTTCTGTTTTTAACAGATTTAAGTTTTTCAGTGATATTTCGGTGAAAATGTATGTTTAGTTCTTCAGTAAATTTTCGTTTTGTTAATAATTATTTGTTTCTTTCTTAATTTTCAGTTTTTAAGCTAATTAAGCAGAATTAAACAACGTCAAAGAAACAATAAGGAGAAAGAATAAGGAAAATAAAAGCACTCGTCCATACTTCCGCCATTTACGGACCCGTATTGTTGGTTTACTAAAACAAAACTACTAAAATAATATCCGACAGATTGGTATGCTAAATCAACTTATCTGGGAGCCATTTCATGAACAGCTATTAAACGGCTACCCTTCCTATAAGGATTCAAAAATTACATACTTTATTATATTCACAAATGGATATTTCAGGAACTACAAACGGAGTAAGGAACTTATATAAACGCTTTCTACCTGTGGTGTAGGCTACTAAAATGTTTAAAGAAATTAATTCGTTTTGTGATTTGTATTTTCTGTTATCATATTCTGTAATGTGTTTTTTTGTATAATTTATAAGAGAAATTTATATTTTTATCATATTTTTAAGAAAACAATAACCTAATAAATACAAAACTAGAACTTAAAAGAAACTTTTAAAAAGTTACCGAAATTTTTTTAAATACATAATTACTATAAAATACTTGCTGTGCGATTTTAAGTGACACTCACTGTAATAATGGATTCTTCAGCGATAACTTCAATCATTTTTTATGCAGAATTCGAGATATGAATAAAATATAATTTTGTTTATCATAAACTAAGTACTCTGTTTAAATTTGTGAAATATGTTGAGCTACATTAATTATTTCATTTAAACGAATATTAATTATTTAATTTATTAAAAAAATTTATCCAATAAAGGTCATTCACAAATTTTTCACACCTTGGACGAAAAAGTTGATTTTATGTTGCACGAATGTTGCCAGATACATATCTCAATTTTTTCACAATATAAATTGAGTAGTTACTACTTCTGCAACATTATTGCTATAGTATTCTATGTTAATATTTTATATGACGTTTGACAGTAGTTCCTGTGAAATAATGAGCAAACTACCAGGATAAAGTTATCATTATAATTTCTCTAGGATAATTTTTACTTGAAATAAAATTTTTAAATATCACAGTATAACATTTTTCAGTTAATTGATTGCCGAATGATGCAGAAATTCTTCTTTTTGGGTCTAATTTCACATACAGTTCACAGAATTGAGTTGTCAAATCATGTGTTGTACTGTGTATTCAACTGCTAGCATTTTACCTACTAAAAGTATTGTTTTGGCACTTTTCAAGACATTTTGGCACGTTTCAAATTCCATCACTGGTGCGCACATGTGAGTTGAGTTTATTAGCAAATTTTTGTTTTGTGTATTTTACTGATCATTCTTAATCGGTTCGCTGGGCGTACTGGAGATTCTTTGTTCGACAAACATTTAATAGTATGCACATGTGTATGTTTGTATATATTTAGAAGCAACATATGTATGTACATATGTATGTATAAATTGTGTATGAAACGTTTGTCGTATTTTTCTATATACGCTCTACTTCTATTTTTCTTTCTTTTGTTTAAAACGTGCTGAGTAAAGAAACAGTAAATCATTACAGTGAGAAACGTGAAAACGGCAACACACACAATCAAGTTCAAGTTTTGTTTGTTGATACTTTTTTGTTTTTTTTTTCATAGACATTTTTTAGTTGTTCATACAATTTAAGTTTATTATTTTTGTTGTGCTGTTTATATTGATTTCGTTATTGTTAAACAGAAAAAATCCATAAATAAAAAGAAACAATTATTTGCGAGTTCCCATTGCTAATGGAAAATATTTTCAGTATTGTGGTTAGTGTAAAATAAGAAAATAAGCAGCTTTTTTGTACCTATTAAATTATAATTAAAATAATTAAATAAAATAATTTATTATATACATATGTATGTCTGTTGATACCTTTGTATATTTACATACATACGATGTACATATGTATGTATGTTTGAAAGTTGGATAAAATTTAAATAATAAATGAAAAGTGTTTATTGTAATTAATTACAAATTAACTAAGTCTTAATTGCAAACAAAAAGAAAAAAATCCTTAATTACAGCTCGCTCATTAATAATTTTAAGTGTCTAAAAAGTGTCTTCTTTATTTTCTGACTAAACAAGCAAAAACAAATTAAAAATAACTCAAGGCTAAAAAAAGCTAAAAGAGCTACAGAGAAATAACCACCGCAGAGCCTTTATAAACAAAAACACGTATGTATGTATGAATGTATGTACAACAGTGATCATCAACAATCTCCCCAAATTATTATAGGGTAAATGCTCCAGTAGTCGGCAGTTTAATTTTTTTTTTCGTGTTGAAAGTGTTGCCGTTATGAGTATAAACATGCTATTGGGATACCAACTTTTTATTACTGTCCAATAATTACTTATGTTTTAGAGTCAATTAACTGTTTTTAAATATCTTTTTATTAAATTTGAATATTTTCGGTTTTTTCAAAAATACACCACTTGTGCCTAAAGTCGGCACACATTTTCCTAAACTCGGCACTTGATGACCCTATAGTCGGCATGGTATTTTTTATAAGGGAAATACTAAAATCGTTAAGATATTATTATTATTTTTTAATTAAAATAAAAGCTATTTACTTAAAGATTAATTTATTTACATCTTTTATCATGTTTTATATGCGGGAAATATCTTTTGAAGTTTAAAAGAAAAAAAAAAAGAAAAAGAAAAAATATATAGTTGCGATGAACAAGTTTTGCCTGAGATTTCATCATTAAATGGTTACTACACCTAAAAAATTTAACATGGTTGGTTTTAACTATACCATTTTTGCTAAACTTTAAACCATAATCAAAGTTTTATTAATATTCCAAAATTATATATTATTTTTAATTATAATATATTAATAATAAACAAAATATGTTAAATTTATTCGTAAGTAACCAAAAAATTACTAAAAACAACTATTATTTGTTTGTTTTGTGCTTAAAAAAAATAATGTAATTATTTGGTTTAACCGTATAATGTTTATATTAATAATAATATGGTTTAACTACAACCATATAATGTAATCATAATTTGTTGCTCTTAGATTATGTTTACCTCAAAAAAAAAAAAAAAAAAAAACAAAGAGCATAAATGTAGTTAAAAGGTCCTTCGAAGAAAAAGAAATGCTCTGTACTTATAGACGTTTCTCGAGCATTCGATAAGAAATGACATGAAGAGCTAAGTTAAAGCTAACTTGCCGAAAACTTCTACTGTTAAAAAATATCTTTATTGATAGAATTTGTATACTAAAAGGAGATTTTTAAGCTCGCCTTAGCCTATTGAAGCCGGAGTTCCCGAAGGTAGTATATTGGGACCCATTCTATATTTGTTACTTCAGATTTGCCAACCACTAACTGAGTCCATACCTTAGCATTTGCTAATGACACAGTTTTTTAAGTAGTTATGAAAGCCCCCAAGTAATCTTACAATATTTACAAGACCACATACTCAATTTGGAAAAATGGGTGAAGAAAGGGAAAATAAGGTGAATAAACAAAAATGTACTCATATAACTTTCACACTGCTTAGGGACTCATGACCCCCTATTTGCATAAATAACCAAATAATACCTAAGCTTTCAGACGTCAAATACACCGCGGCGTACATATGTACATCTTGTGGCTCGCTGTTCTTTCTTCACAATTTTTAGACCGATCTTCGCAAGATCTTCGCACCATTTTACGGAACGGTTTTCTCCGGCATCAGTCAGCACTGTGTGTTGGCCCATTTTCCTAGGACTTTTAGAAACACGGCCATGTAATTTGTTCTGTATGGTGGAACGTGCAACGCTATATTTCTTTCTTGCATTTAATATGGAAATGGTGCCTTCTATTATTGCAGACAAAGATTTCTTAAGGCATCTTTATTACATTGGTGCATGGAGCATTCACCTTTTCTGTCTGTATTTAAAATTTTCCAAATGTCTTAAATGTGTAGAAGAATATTTGATTACTAAATGAGTAAATGTTATTCTATTATGGTATTTTCATTCAAATAAAACTCGCTGCCGACTTTAGAACCCTTTATCTCCTATACTCGGCAGGTTTTAAAATACTCAACTAAATGGGTGCCGACTACTGGGTAAAGTCATGTTAAACTCATTTTTTTCTAAAGCAGTGGCAAGAGAGATAAATTATAAACTATATTCTAGAATTTGAGTTTAATATGTGAAAATACAATTTTTTCCAGAAGTCGGCACCCCCTGCCGACCATTGGAAAACAAAGAAATTTTTGTTCCTAATGCCGGCACCCATTTAAATGAACAAAAAAATAATTTTTTATGAAAATTTTCACTTTACAGGGAATATTTAAACATATTTTTATCATTTAAACCCGCCATGCCTAAAAATTTATTTTAAATAACAGGTTTAATTACTTGTTTAAGTTACCCTTACCACTAAAAAATTACTTAGAAAACAGGCATTTTTACGCTTGCGGAGAGGGTGTCACTCAATTAGGTCAAAAAAATATCAAAATACTCATCTCAGACAAATTTAAATTTTACACAGACAGAAATGAGTGTTTCTTTAATTGAACCTAAATCACAATTTTGTATATAATCACCGCTATTCTTATTTGTTTAGATTTTAAATAAAAAATGCCGACCACTGGTACATGCCGAACTTAGGGACGTTTACCCTATTAGATCATACAGTCTTTGAAATTTATGAAGTGCGTTGTCGTTTTAAATTAAAAAAAAAAATAGCATGAGACTTTATAAGAAGTGTTGTTGATGATGAATTTAAACGAGTGGAAAGTTTACATTTTTATTTTACAAATTATTTCAGTATTTTGTCAAAACAAAATAACAACAAATCTGTTATCGTGTGGCACTATAATTTGCAAACTAAGATACATATTTGTGTATGTATAAACAAAGTAATTAAAAATTACCAAACAATTCACAACAAATAAAAGAAACTAATGCGGAATATTTTCATAATTTTTTTAATAATTGAAATATTTCACTTAAACGTTAGACACGTATTTTGACAAAGCAAAGAATTCAAGCTCTTGAATGTTTATTATCCTGTATAGGTACATACCTACATAAATAAGTAAAATAATTAGAGAAGTTAAAGATCGCCGCACAGTAGACTACCTATCTCACGATATGGCGGTTAAAAATAGATAACTTTGGTTGGGTTAGAATTTTGATACGCATCTTTTCTTTGTTTAGTAGGTAAGACTTTTGCTTTTAATTTTTGCCTTAAAATGTTAAAATCGGCCGATAAGAAAAAAAGTTATGTAGGTTTTATTTCTAGTTGAATTTTATTATAAAAGTGATGTAGATGATAAAACATGTCAGACTTCGGGGATGTCAATTACACTTTGTAATTAATTACACTTGAAATTATTGTAATTGAAATTTTTCAATTACATTCAACTATCTATTTGTAATTGTAATTTACATTTTTTCAATTACAGATTACATGCAATTTGTAATGGCAAAAGTACAATAATTTTTATTAGGTAATTTTTAATTATACCTACATTTCAATTGCTAGTAATTGTAATTAAAAAAATTCAATTATATTTACACGTAATGGAATATTGTTATGAAATATTGGTATAATGTTCAATTTCTAGTAATTATTATTGCCTAATTACAATTACATGTACTTTGTAATTTATAATTTACAATTACATATAATTTGTAATTGAAAATGTTCAATTATAAACTAAAAATAGTTGTAATTGAATTTAGTCCCCAATTTAAATTACAATTACTTGTAACGTGTAATTGAGAATATGCATTTACACATTTCCTATAATCGCGGCTGCCAGATTTGACGATTTTCGGTAAAAAAAATACAAAATTCCAATTTGACGATTTTTTGTTAAAAAGTGACAATGTCAAAAATATGAGTGTTTTAAAATGCAAAGTTTTGTATCCTTAGTTTAAACGGTTTAAAAAATTGTGAATTTATTGCTTTCTAATATTATGTGTACGATTCTTTAAAGATGTTTTTTGTTAACTTCCAGTGTTTCATAAATTCTATTCTATACTTCCAGGATTCCATAAATTCTATTGATAAAGTGTTTGGGAGCTATCAATACTCTCAATAACTCGCACACATTTCATCAATAGAATTTATGGAATCTTTCAAACTCAAGAGTAATTTTATACATTTAAAATTTAATTTAACGCATTAAACACATAGACCGCATCAGGCTACCTTGTACAGACTGTCAGAAATAAAATACATACGTTTATAAGTAAAACGATTATTTTGAAGTCATCAAAGCTATACGACCAACGTTGTGGCTGTAGTCAAATTAGGGTAATTTCTATATTGGTATGCTGCAGTTTTATTTTTTCAACAAAAGAAAATGTCACTAAATTACAAATTCGTTCACTTGCCAAAGGTTTTAAAGAAATATTATTGCTTTTTAACGAAAATATAAACAAAAAATGTTTAAACAAATACTTTTTTCTTTGATTTTTTAAACCTGAAAACAGATTTTATTAATTTTTATCGGGAAATTTACGACTTTCTCTTATATTAATCTGGCAGCCCTGCCTGTTATTTTAATTGTAATTGTCTGAAACATGTTGAATTAGTTATACATATTTGCAACTAATCTATATCAATACATATAATAAAACTTTAACAGGACAATTTTTTCCATACATGAATATTTTTTTAAATAGAAAACAAAAAATAAATTTTTGGAATTTTTTTTTTCTGTCTGTCTCTCTGTCTGTGGTCGCATCACGTCAATACTACTGAATGCTTTTTAATAAAATTTTGTATTAAGATACTTTACTGCACCGGTTCAAAAAAAGTATCCTATCTTTTTTCCGTAAAAATATCTTATTTCCAAGAGAAAAAGCAGTGAAAGTTCGCAATTTTACTGATATAAAGGTAGTGCAAACTTGGCAACACCTTTTATTTTTGAAAGCTTGATATATTAAATACTATTTCCAGTATTATACAATAATTTTAGAATTTTACATAAATTATAGATTTTATTATAAAGCCTTTGTTTCTGAGTAATTACCCAGAGCTGGGTACCTCTATATAAAGTAAATACATAAACCATGACTGAAGCACTATTAAAGCACGAGTCTTAAAATTTGCAAAATCGAATAAAATATCGTCAGGACGCCTGTGACATGGCGAGCACAGCTAGTGATGACAAATTTGGGTGCCGCACTGTGACACATATTTTGTGGCTGTTTATTTTTTAAATTAAGAGTATAAAATAAATTAGAATTAATAAGAAATAGTGTTTCAGAGAGTAAAAATAATTTCAACAAAAATCTACACCAACAATAAAATCTGTGGCCATAAGGAAAAAATGCATAAAAGTCTGTTTTTTAAGTTGTGTATGAGAACAATTTAAAACTTTAAAATTATTTTTTTCTTTAAACTTTACATATGAGAGAGTCAAAGGTAGGTTTTGGAAAAAAAACATCTTATATTTACCAAGAGTACGTAAGTGTTGCAATTTATAAGTTGTAAAAGAAGTTTTTATGATTTGGAAAAATTGCTTGTAGTTTCTTAAGCTGTTTTTCCAAATATGATTAGACATTGAAAACCGAAAGCATATAGTCATTTCGCCATAACTTCCTGAAAAATTGATAATAATAATCGAAACTTTGCACAGAGCTACTTTGGAGTATGGAGATTCCAAAGATGCCAACAACTTAAATTTTGCTTAAGTCGACTTAAGCACTTATTCCTTATTGCCACAGAAATTTAACACAAATTAATTTCTTATATTATATCCCTCTGTAAAATTCAAACCACCTTGTAGATAGACACAAAGAATGCTGAAGACGGATGTAGCGATCAAAAAAAAAGAAAAATGCATTGCATTTAGCAATTTTTAATGAATTAATTTTTTAAGATTCTAAAAAATATTTTTATAATTACAAATAAATTTTAACATTTGATTTGACGAAAATCTGACAACCCAGCTTCCGATAAATTTAGTGTCATTAAAATATAAAAAACAAGTCTGGCAAAATACAATGAGCAGGACAGAGTAATGTGCAAACATATGTAAATATTAATTTAAAATATTATAAAATAAAGAAATCGATTAATTTTATAGTGAAAAAACATTTGCCTTCTAGAACAATAAATATTCCAATTACTGTAGAATTTTCAAATTTCATTTAATACCTATTCTTTTTTGCTTAAAAACTCAAAAGTAAATATTGCGAAAGTAGAAAAATGTTACAAATGTAAACAAGTTCTTCAAGAACACAGCCTTAGTTGCTGTACTAATATCCTTTTAGTTACAATTTTAATTTTAAATAAAATAAACAAGTTTTTTTTCATTTTCAACAACTTGCACGAATTCCTATAATAGCACGTTTCCGCGCAGCTCAATATTCTAGTGTTGTAATACTGGTGAAGTCCAGGATTCACTATACTACTTAATCTTACGATTCAATCACAAAAAAATATGACAGAATTCTGTCCTACTCAAAAAATCGTTTCGTTGACTACTAATCAATGGTCACGAGGTCATGGCAACATCAATTTTTCAGATATGTATTCATTTCTCTTTATAATAATGCATATCACAGCACCCTCCTTCGCCGTTATTTCGCAACACTAAATCGCCGGCGAAGTAAAATAATTATAAATTGGCTATGCTAGCTTCAAATCAATTCGCCTAAATAACACCAACGGCGCTTGCAACACTGTTCTAAATACAATCACAACGCCCCCGGGGGTTCCAATTGTCACTGCAGGAATATGGCAAATGCTTTGACGCGGTCCACTCGGGGAAAATAAGGGCACCAGACGCTTGGGTTCCTAGAGCCTAAATCTGGAAGAAAAGGTCTGTTTGTGAAAACATACGGGTCCTCTTCGAGGCCCGACCAGTGCCCAAAGGACTGGTACCACGGGAATCGGTGGCCCCACAGAGAGCCTATCCTCTCTGTGACCGGTTATTGGTGAGGTCCCCTTCGGGGGTACACGTGGTGGTTGTGGTTTAAGATCGATTAAGTAGGTAAGGTGCAAGGTCGATCAAGTGTGCTGTTGCACTCTCAATAGACGGAGTTTGGATAGTCTCCAAACCGCTAAGCAAGAGGTTATAATGTGGATCTAGGCTTGCCTTGGAAAGGCTTGCCATATTATATAAATTGCTACTCATTGTGACTGTATCACACACAAAAAGCGATTGGTGACAATCGTAAAGTGTTGTTATACTACACAATGGGGGCGCTAGTTTACGCCTAAGTTTCACTCGGTGGTAAGACCACCGTGGGGTTAGGCCGAGTAGGCAGGTACTCACGTTAATCTTGTTCCACATACAATCACAACGTGCAATTGCAGTGTTGCCATAAGCGAAGCTTCACTATTACACTAACCGTCTTATCTACTACTATCCTTTCCAAAGGAAGTAACACAGTTAATACAGGCATTAATTTCCTGAGTGTTACTTCTCTTAAAAAAAAGATGGCGATGTAGATGCCACACTATCATACAAAATAAGATTTTGCAACTCTGATCGCATGGAAAAATACTATTTCATGATTTTTTTTTTCAAAATATTATAAAACAGATCTGTCAAAAGGTTTGCAACACACATACACCTTTAATCCATACTATCATACTTTTTGAGCACACATGCAATTTTTGACAAATCGTACGACTGAGTATCATAGTAAATAATGGCCTTAATTCACATTTATTCCTCGTCTTCACATTTATTCCTCCTCCTTTGAAAAAAGTGTTTCAAAGTGTAGACGAGTGTAATGTAGTGGCAGCGAGTACGATTAATGTTACCATTTGTCAAGTTTTATCTTTTTTTTAGCTGTCAAAGAAGTCAAAAAAATAAACTTACGCGATCGAACGAGTTGTCTAGTAGGATCAGTGTTGTATTTCAGATTGTAATAAAGTATGTTCTAATGAGCTGTACCGATTACTCTGAGATTTATACATTCTTCCCAGCGATAAAAACTGCATTTATTACGTTTATAACTAAATATGTAATCTATTAGAAAGAAAAAAATCATTTATTTGATTAGAATAGAGCATTTATTGGACACAAAAATTTCACATTGATTACCACGTATATTCCTATATTTCCAGAAGAAGAAATGTACTGTTTCTTAGTGTGACAATTGATCGTCATTTTTCCTGTATTATAAATACAAAAAGATTCGTTGTTTCATATTGTCTTCATGTGCCCTCTTTATTTGCACTTTTTTATTTAAAACGCATTTTATGTTTAAACGCGTACTAATAAAGGTCAAAAATGCAGCAAGTAAAATTGTATAAATAAAAATTTATTGTATTATTAGCTGTGCCCGCCACGTCGTGGGCTTCCTAAAAATATTTTGTTCGATTTGGGTTTAAAAGTATTCCACGCCAATTGTGCGACTCTTACTTTTATAGTGGTTCAGTTATGGTTTATGTATTAACTTTATATAAAGGTACCCTATCTGGATAAAAGTGTAAAATTAAAAGAATATTTGGTTTTTATTTTCTTCGACCTTATGATTTGTTATTATTTGAATTTTATTTTAGGCTCAAGGTCATAACTTTATTTAAATAAAACTCTTTTTATGTTTTATTAATAAATTTTTAATATTATTCAATATTTCGAGCGCCTTCGGTGCTCTTCTTCAGGAAAAACTGAACTGACAAAACGTTGAATATGTTGTTTTCAAACACAAAAGCAAAAGTAGAGTTATTAGATAAATCTAATGTGGTATACAAAATTCCTTGTAGCGGAGACGGGTCAAATGTATGTAAAAAGATATACGTTGGTACGACAAAATCAAAATTACGAACAAGATTAGCCGCACACAAATCAGACTACAAAACACGAAAAGGAACAAGTGAACAGAAAACAGCGTTAGCTGCCCATTGTGTAATAAGTGGACACTCTCCCAATATCAGTGGTACAACAATATTACAACAAGAGAGTAATTACAGAAAGAGATATACAGCAGAGATGTTGCATATAATCAACACTCCCGCGGACATAAGGATAAATTACAAAACAGATACTGAAAATTGCGCGCACACATATAGATACATTGTTGCTAAGTACAGACAAAGAAACCTTTAGTAAGCTTTATTATCTTTTTGGAAGAGGACAAACGACGGCCTTACTCAAAGTAATGAAATATTAGTTTTTTAAATAATAATTGTTAAATGTTGTGTTTATCTATTAGTGATGTTAATGTATATTTTTGTTTTTGTATATTTGTTTTTCTGTTTTCAGTTTTTCCTGAAGAAGAGCACCGAAGGCGCTCGAAATATTGAATAATATTAAAAATTTATTAATAAAACATAAAAAGAGTTTTATTTAAATAAAGTTATGACCTTGAGCCTAAAATAAAATTCAAATAATATTAAAAGAATATTTTAAATTATTGTAAAGCTCTGTAGAAAGTGTTTAAAATATTTTAATAACGTTTTTAATTCCACAAAGTAAAAATACATATCAAATACAAATTTTATTCAATTGGCGCCTAATGTTATGTAATAGTGTTTAAAATATCCCAGTTTTAAACCGGAAATTTCTGAAACTCGGAAATAAGTTACTATTTTATTATATGTACATATATAGATATGGAAATAGAAATATTTTTCTTAATTTTAATATTGAAATTACTTCGGTTATTAATATTTTTTTTCCATATTTTTTTATTGAATCTTCAAATATATTTTTGAACTAACAATAATTACTCATATCTTAAGCCTAAAATAAAAATAAATATTAATAATTTAAAATGTTTTTTTTTTTTGTGATGTATGTATACATCATTTTATGATTTAGAAATAATGCATTCTAGAATCGTCTGCAGAATACATTGAAATAATGCATTACTTTCCTAGGACATGCTCCATGTTAAGAGTAAGGAATACTGGAAGCAGAATATTATATATTTTTTGTATTACCTACTAGTTTCTTATTGATTACCTTTTCCTGCTGGGTTACTATTCATTGAAAGAGATTATCCATTATCTGTTTGCAGATATTTTGACCTACTTTTAACATAGATATTTTAAACCACTTCTTAACAAACATATTTCTCTGTCTTAAAATTTGTTAATTAAGCGCAGTTGTAATTCCAATTCTTAGGCTGTGCTTGCTTTGCTGTATGGAAAAAAATCGATTAAAATTTGTCATCATTTCTTTTCGGTATTTCTTTTAGATATAAATTGACTATTGATCACTATCGGCGCTTGAAAAATTACTTACTTGAAATTATTTTCAGTTTTTTTTAATTATTGAAGTTAAAAACACCTGGCTATTTAAATAAAATGCTTTTGTCACTAAAAAAGACGAGGTGGTAGAAAGCAGGGAATAGTTCTAAGAATTGTGTTGCTTGTTTTACGAACTAAGCGTAACAACCAATTTAAAATTTTTTTTAAGTAATATAAATTCGAGACTAACAATCTAATAATTTTCTAAACTTCAGTTTAAGAAAAATGTAAAAATAAATAATCCTTAAATTTAAAGTGAAAAATATTTTGTTTTTGATCATGCTAATTTTTCAAACATTTGATATTTATTACGTATATATTTTAATTTATAAGTTTAAAGATTTGCATTATATATCTTTATAAAACCGTCTGGTTATATCCCACGCTATTTTTTAAACATTTTAAATTTTAATGAAACCGGTATAAATGATAATCGCCAATTGATTCATTAAATAGTCATGTGACTGTTTTTTATATCTGTCTAGAGTTTTTTTATTGATCACTTTATACAAATAAACAAAGTACCCATATTTTTAGCAAACTGAATGTGCGTTTGTTTGTAAGTTTGTTTAGAAGGTATAGCTAAAGCTATTTCATAGATCTGTAAATTATTTAATATTTAAAGAGTGACAGGGGTAACACTTTCTATACAAGGTATATAATAACAAATTTCATCAATATTAACATAATAGTTAGGATCTCCAAACTTTATGGTAATAACTTAACGAGTAAGTTATCAAAATGTTTTGGAAATAACTCAGCCATTTGTAAAGGGCTAGGCCTATTTGAGCCTAACAGAAGAGTATTTGAGTTTATGTTTTGGTGCTGAGCACCATACACTTGCCAGTGGTGGCACTATGTGGTTTCAAATTTGCGTACGTCGCACCAGAAAATTCTTTTAGAGCTTGGCATTGCTTCAATTTTTAAAAATTATACATTGTCTTAAAGCTGGATTCACCCATTTTGTGCGAACACAATTTTTTTATATGAAGTTTGAGATTACCCTCAGACAGTAAGAGAAGTGATTTGTTGGTTCGGACAACTCTAAGCTTGAATTGGTTTAATT
This sequence comes from Phasia obesa, assembly GCA_949628195.1. Taxonomy (NCBI): domain Eukaryota; kingdom Metazoa; phylum Arthropoda; class Insecta; order Diptera; family Tachinidae; genus Phasia; species Phasia obesa. The sequence continues at coordinate 59,713,095 of OX451217.1, read as the reverse complement.
TTAACTTTTGTTCGGATAAAATATAACTGAGTTGCCACATATTACAATTCTTTAAGAAAAAGCTGAACTGAGTTGCCGCATCATATAGTGTTTGCTTAAAATGCAGTTGAGCATTTGTTTTGATTATTTGCAATTAAATAAAAAATAATATGTTTTAATAAACAAAACTTTATATTAATAACAAAACATGTAATTTTACACCAATTATTATAATCAGTTGTTGCTTTGTTGCCACGTTGTAAAATTAATATGACTTGTTTACGTATGTATTTCTTATGGCAGCTTTGTTTGTCCGGGCAAATTTTCCGAAATGAGTAAATTGTGCTGCAGAAAATTCTCAGTAAAAAATTATTGTCCAGATAAAATGGTTAAATCCAGCTTAGCCCTCCGATGACTGACAAAGTCCATATGGACCTTTCGTGTTTCCGAAGCCAAATTGCTTGGTAGAATTCTATAAGATTCCATGACATGCAATGTTTCAAAGGTTTTAAAAGGGCTTTTAGACTATAAATTTACATATTGGAATATTTCTGGAGGATTAAATAAGTTTACTACTAGAATTGAAGAAAAGTAGGTTATTATATTCGTAAAATAATAATTTTATTAAATTTCATTTACATATTGAAGAAATTTTTTCAATATGACTGTTTTTTTCGTTATTTAATAGGGTGTAAATATGATAAAAAAGAAGTTAAATTAACTAAAATTATTAGTTAATTTTTTAATAAATTTTTTTAGATTGATTCGTCTTTTAAGAAGAATAAACGAATAAAGGTTTTAGATACTCTTGAGGGCATTAGATTTGAAATGAACAAGGGGGTTATTACGTATTTCGATTCGAAAGAAATCTTTTTCGAAAAACAATTTTAAAGTCATACATATTTGAAGGATTTACTTTTCGAATCGAAATACGTAATAACCACCCAACATTTTCAAATTAAATTTCAGGTCAATAGCGATGCTTCTTTCGAACAATCTGCAAACTTTGCTTTGAAGTGAGTCGGTTCATGACAAAATGTCAAACCAAACTATCCTGAAAACAACCAAGAACTGCTAAATTAGCAGTCACTGAAAAAAATAATGCCACTTGCTTTACTAAAAAATATGAAATTTTTACACCTTCGTGTATCAGAAAACCTTAAATAAAAAGTTTCAAATTTTACCTATAGGGTTACCCGTTTTTAGTGTCTTTGTGTTTTAGATTTCATAATTTTTGATATGTGCATAGGCCAAAACTTGGCGAAATACCTTGTAAACAGTAACTCATTTCCTGTCTGTTTGTCTGTCTGTCCTTTCTTTGTGTTCGCATAACGTAAAAAGTACTACAGGGATTTTAACAATATATTGTGACGAAGTACTTTAGTATCCCAATTCCAATATAAGATAATCAAGCCATAACATACTTAAACCATAACTGAAGCACTAACCAATATGCAGCATAATTAAGGCGGCACTAAAAAAAGTAAGGATCTTTGGTGTGGATTGCAATTTTTTTTGCAATTTTTTGCAATTTTTTTGCAATTTTTTTATTTGTTTATTACATTAATTAACAATATAATTCAGAAAATCTGTGGCAATAATGGAAAACTGCTTAAGTCTGATTTTTAAGTATTGTAGAAGAGCAATTTTAAACTTTAAAATTGATTTAAAAAAATAGCTTATATTTAAACTTTACATATGGGAGACAACCGTAAGTTTTGGGAAAACGTAAGTTTTGGAAAGAAGTTTTTATAATTTGAAGTAATAGCTTGTAGGGTGCCAGTAACTTCAATTTTGCCTAAGTCAACTTTAGCACTTATTCCTTATTACCACAGAAAATTTGAAGTTATTAAATTGAAAATAAAAAATATAAAAAATTTTTTATTTCAATTCAGAACAATGAGGGTAACGAAGCACACCGGGTTGCAGAGAGCAGTTTTATAAAAAACAAGTATAAGTAGTTTTATTTCAGTATGTATTTTTTATTCTTTTGCAGTTTTAGATTTTTTATTTTCAAAGAAACAAACAGTTCAATGAACTACTAGAATACCATTACAATCCCAACAACTCAAAAACAAATACTAAAAGAACAAAAAGTCATAAACATGATTCGCTTCAGTGCAGTCGATAGTTTATAAATTAAAAGTAAAACACAGATATGGGAACATTGAACTCATATGTGAAAAATAATTTTCTAATACCTACCGCACAGAGTAGTATTTAAAACCGGGCCCCATACAAATTTTATAAATTCTTAATTGAAAAGGTAAAATGTTCAGTTTATGTAAGAAGAGTTTTTTCTAACTAAATGAATGTTCGGCATGTTTTCATTCTTTTCATTCAAAATATTTTATGATCACTAAAATTTCATACTGGCAACATTTTCGGTTAGGCGAAGTTGCGAACAGTTTAGAGTGTTAATATACAGATTTTGTTTATAAAGGCATGACTGCTCTGCATTAAGAGGGCCTTACATTTGTGATTTCTTCGTGTGATTTGTACGTGCTCGATGTTATAATTGATGTGTAGTTAACGAGCAAATAAGAAGATATTCAGAGTTTTAAATTTCTTAAACAAGCCACAGCCGATGCGATGAGTTGTACAACCAATGCAAGGAATCGTAGGTTATACGCGTGTTGTACACGAGTTGCTGATTGTATTCAAGTTGTATGTCGTCGGCTGTACGAAAACCCAAAATGTTTTTATTTTTTTGCCAAGTTGTACCCACACGTTGCAACGTTTGTGTGCCTCTCGCCTACGATTTTATGTAGTACTAGCTATCCCCGGTGCGTTTCGCTACACCCATCCACAAAAAATACAATAAACACTTGGAAGAAAAGTATGACCAACCTTTAACGCGAAAACGCACGCTATTCTCAATTCAAAAATGTTCCCATCCAACCTGTTTTTTGATAGACTATACGTATTAACACGATAACAATTTTTTTCTTTTAATGGGATATGCCACTCCCAGTATTCTTAACCAGTCTGTATTTTGCTAGGGTTACTTGTGCAAAGTTTCAAGACTATACCTAATGAGTAGTTCTCTAGGTATGCGATAATAATTTTTGACTTTGTATAGGAGGTACCACGCCCTCCATTCAAATTCAGTCTGTGCTCCTCTACACAATGTATCTTAATATGGGGGTTTCTGATGCAAAATTCCACTACGGTACCTATTGCAGTTCTCTAGATACAGAATAATAATTTTTTACTTTGTATAGCCTAAGTTTTTCTAGTGTATACGCATGGCTATGGGGATTACTTGTACTTTGAAGACCATACCTATTATTGTTCTCTACATACACAATAATAATTTTTCACTTTGTATGGGAGGTACCACGCCCTCTGTCCCAATTCATTCTGTGTTTTGGCAGACTATGAGCCTTGGTACAAAGGCTAATCTTTTTAAAATTCAAGGCGCTATCTATTGCAGTTCGTTATAACACACGTTAATAATTTTTCACTTTGTATAGGCGGTACCACGCCAACTATTCCGGCTATATATCATGAACCAATATACATAGAGAGACCGTGGTATTGACGTCACATTTCATATAAACTTTTCAGAAACAAAATCAATTCACGCATTCCAGAGAACATCAATTACTAACACAAGGCAACTTATTTTTATATACGATATATATATAGATTTGTGTTGCAGTTAAAATTGAATGTTAAGTATTATTTGCGGATGATGTCAATTATAGCATAAGAAATAATATTGAACGCCATCTTACTTTGAGAGAGCTGGGTTGTTAAATGAAGTTGTACATGAAATCGCACGACGGGGTACATAGAATCCGTCATACGTTATACTTTGGCATACTCAAGTGAAATCAATGTAACAACGGAAGAGGTTGACACAATGAGTACTTTGTTAACGGATATTAAATCACGGTTGTTACGGTTTACAATCACGTATTTTATGGAAATAGCGAGCATTACTATATGCCCTGTCTAAATATGAGGTGTCTGCCTATAATGTTGAAATGTAATGTAAATTCGTCAAAATCGGAAACACCCTTTTATTTTTATTAATTTTATTTTTGACACTTGTAATAGCAGACATTGTAAAACATAGTCTGTATAAATTTTAAGTGTCGCCCTACTTCAGTGCCGAAAATAATGGCATATACTTAAAAATCACACCACTGTCGGAACACCCTTTAATTTTTAGTAATTTTTGTTATAGCGGCTATAGTGGTACAACTAATGTAACAATTTTAAGAGTCTACCTATTACGATTCCACATATAGAAGACGCTGACAGGCAGAGATTTCACAGTGACGCAGAATCAAAATATTATGGAAATAACTAAGCCATTTGTAAAGGGCTAGACCGATTGAACCAAAATTTGACATAAGCTTAGCAAAGGAGTATCTGAGCTTATGTTGAACTTGTTAGGGGTGGCGCTAAGGGGCCTCAAAGTTGGATACCTCGCACCTTCAAATTCTTTTAGATTTTTGTTGAGGAAAGTAAAAATACAAATTAAATTTTGAAGTCAGGCTTGCTTCAGTTCGTTTTTTTTTTTTCATTCTTCCTAAGTAGAACGAATATTTTTTTTACGAATTAGGTGACAAATTTTTAAAGAAAAATTGGAAAAATGTTATTTTAGATACTAGCAGAATGGAATGCATTTTCTAGACAGCTACGTCCGTCTTCAGCATTCTTCGTATACATATATCTACTTTTGGTAATGTTTAGTAGTAAGCATCATCTATTAACACCAACCTTTATATAAAGTAAATACATAAACCATAACTGAAGCACTATAAAAGTAAGGGTCTTAGAATTGGTGTGGAATACTTACGAGGCAAAATCGAGCAAAATATTGTCAGGACGCTGACGACGTGGCGGGCACAGTTAGTAAACAATAAAACTGAGTTGTTTATTTTCTCCTAATTAATGAGTTGTTCCATTAAAGGCCAAAAGTTGATTACAAATTGGCGAAGTAACACTTTTGCTCTTTACATTAATCAAAAATTAAAAAATAATAAAATAAATTAGTCAAGTGCGAGTTAGACTCACACACTTAGGGTTCCGTACTATGTTAGTACAACTTTAAAACTTCAAGTCGTTAATTTTTTCATGTCTTATGAATCACCCTTTAATTTTAAAATTGAAGACATAATTGCATCACTGTTGGAACACCCTTTAAGATTTAGCAATTTTTGTTATAGCGGCCATGGTAATACACTATCTATAGAAATATACATGCGCCTACCTGTTGCGGTTCAAAAAATAAGGCAATATACGTGAAAAACATGTCACTGATGGAACACCCTTTAGATATTAGTATTTGTTACAGCGGCCGAAGTACCACATCTACTGTAAACATTTAAAGAGTCTACCTATTACGGTTCCAAAATAAGGATATTTACGTACAAAACATGTCTCTGTCGGAACACCCTTTAATTTTGTTATTTGCTATGGCGGCTATGGCAATTCTCTTTGTATGAATATATCAAGAGTCTACCTATTACTATTAAAAAAACAAGTTACTATATGTGAAAAACATGTCACTGTCAGAACACCCTTTAATTTTTAGTAATTCTCATAACGGCCATGGCAACACATCTTCTATACAAACTGGAAGAATCTACTTATTACGGTTCAAAAAATATGTCGTTATACATGCAAAACACGTCACTGTCGAAAAACCCTTTAAATTTTTATTGTTTTTATAGGGGTCATAGTAATACACCATTTGTGAAAATTTCAAGAGTCTATCTATTATGGTTAAAAAAATTTGTCAATATGCATGCAAATCACGTCACAGTCGGCACACCCTTTAATTTTTACTATTTGTTATGGTGGCCATAGTAATACACATCCTGTAAAAACTTCAAGAGTCTACCTATTATCGTTCAAAACCTATGCCATATACATACAAATCACGTCACTAACGGAATACCCTTTAATTTTTATGTTTAATATTGTATACTTGTTTAAAACGCTAACATAGATTAAATTACTGTCTGAAAATTTTAAGTGGTTGCCTCCTATAGCTTAAAAAATAAAGACATAAAGGCAAATAACACGTCACTTTAGGAACACCCTATAAGTTTTAGTATTTGTTGCTATAGTGGCCACAGTTACACACCTTCTGTGAAAATTTCAAGAGTCTACCTATTATGGTTCAAAACTTAGGCATTATACATGCAAATCACACCACTATCGGACCATCCTTTAATTTTTATTTTTTTATAGTTGTTTTAATAGTGAACTAAGTTTTAATTACTGTTTGTAAATTTCAAGTGTATCCCACCTACAGTTCACGAAATATGGACATATTTGTGAATAACACCTATCTAGCGGAACACCCTATAAGTTTTAGTATTTGTTGCTATAGCGGCAACAGCTATACATCATCTGTGAAAATTTCAAGAGTCTACCTACTACGGTTCCAGAGATAAAAGGCGCTGACAGACGGACAGACATTGTAGCGAAAACAATAGGGTTTTTACACTTTGTGTACGGAACCCTAAAAACTGTTGTTTTTTAATTTTATTTTGTTAATTTTATGTTTCTTACTTGCTCATATTATTTTTGAAAAACCATTCGAAGGTTTGTAATTAGTGCAGAAATGATAAATAATTAGACTACGATTTCAGAAATAAATGTTTTTAATCGTCATCTTTATTGAGGCTTTAAATCATTTGAATTTTAGAAAGTAACAAAGTGACCTATCTGGGCTAGCTCATTTTAAAACTACATATGGCACATTTCTTCTATTTGGTTACACTGAATTATTTAACTGAATATAATTTCATTTATTAATCTATAAGTTTATTTTATTTTAAGATCATATAACAGTCATTGGCTCACGTTTTTTGCTTTCAAAAAATTTTATTATTTTTTTTCTGTTTAGATTTAATCAGTTAATTGTCAGCTATTATTTACAAATATCTAAAAAAAAAATAAATGAAACTGAAAGTTATTTAAATGTAAGCAAGTAACCATAACAAAAAATACTATATAGTTGACTTTTTGTAATTAACTAAAAACGGAAGTTTATATTTATTTTACTAAATATCGCTTCTGACATTGCATCTCTACAACACCTGCAACAACTACACAGAAGTGTTAATTTTTCAAATTACAATTAAGTAGTGTTTTTTAATATTTAAAATATTTGCTTCAACTGTGTTTTTCATCAGCTAAAAGCTTAACATACACATACATATAAAGTAAATAAATGAGAATTAATAACAATAGAGGTAAACCAGTAAATCTCCCGATTAAAATCATAACATTATTGATAGCGTAGCTTAGTAAAGGTTGATATAAATTCGAGTTTAACACTCTAAAATCCAATTGTTTTCTGTTATAAGAGAAATTATATACTCGCATGTACATATACTTGCGGTCTTCGCATAATCTGTGCCAAATATAAAGTAGTAATAAAATACAATAACTTTGTTAAAGTTAAAATATTGTTCTTATGATCGTAAATAGACTAACGCTAAACATTATTTAACCATATAAATTGATTAAGTAAATAAGGTGACTAAATTGTCCTAAACTTCCTATTTGTTTTAACCCATATAAATCGCAAAAGAACGCAACATATAGTAAAAAAAATAAGCTAAAATATTGATTCAAAAATCAACATTCATGATATTTCCTCGCGTTTATTCTTAAACCACGTAAGCGGCAAGAAGTCGTTTTTCAGAAAACGAAAAAAACTTAATAACTTCTTTAATACGGGTTTCAAAATAATTTTTTTTGCAAAACATGGCTGTGCGACTCTCTGAAGGGTATAGAAACTTTTTTTTTTTAAATTTGTTACTTACAATTAATTGTAGCCAAATATGTTGCTTGCGTGGTTTTGGAGCAAACAGCAGATTGCAAATTTATGTGTGTAAATAAATATTTATTTTTTTATTTATCCAAAAAAACTTTTAACTTTACTAAAAATGCTTCAATTGGCCTCAGACTTTCATGATTTTGTTAATCTTAAATGCAAAAAACTTAGTGGTTGGGACTTTAACATTTCCAACTTTTTTTTTTTTGAATTCGTATTTGTTTATTGTATCTTCAATATGTTTGAACTAACAATAATTACTCATATCTTAAGTCTAAAATAAAATATACTTTTTAAGTCCAGCCAGTGCAAGACAAAAAAAAAGGTGTGTTCCACGATTGTTGAAATTATTTACGGGTCATCCCTCTATTGTACGGCCAAGAAAAGCAGTATCTCTTCTCTTTAGTCTAATGTAACCAGGAGCATTAAGAATGTTACGCGCCAGTGGATTTGGATGAGTTTCAAGATTTTTCAAATACGTTACCGCATGTTTCGCTATTTCTGATTTAACTGTTGGCACGTTTAGATCTTTGTGAATATTGTGATCATTCGAAGAATCTTATTTTGGAGCCTTTGTATTTTTTCAACATTGCTAGCTGATGCAGTAACCCATAATTGAATCTCGTGGCACCAAATTGGTTTAAGTATCGATTTGTAAAGTAGTAATTTGCAATCTAAGCTGAGGATAGAGTTTTTGCCAATAAGCCAGTTTAGTTGGACTGCTTTTAACTTCATTTGTGTCAATTTGGATTCTATGTGGTTTTTCCAAGTAACGCGCCGGTCAAGATGTATACCGAGGTATTTGACGTCTGAAAGCTGGGGTATCATTTGATTATTTATGCGAATAGGGGGGCATGAGTCCCTACGCAGTGTGAAAGTTATATGAGTGCATTTTTGTTCATTCACCTTAATTATCCATTTCTTCAACCATTTTTCCAATTTGAGTACGTGATCTTGTAAATCTTGTGATTCTACTTGCGCGCTTTCATGAATACTTAAAAAAGCTGTGTCATCAGCAAATGTTGATGTGTGCACTTGATTGCTAATTGGCATATCGGATGTGTACAGCAAATATAAAATGGTTCCCAAAATACTACCCTGTGGAACTCCGGCTTTAATAAGCTGAGGCGAGCTTAAGAAATCTCCTTCTTTTAGTATGAACTTTCGATCAGTTAAATAATTTCTTATGAGCTTATAAAAGTTTTTGGGCAAATTCAGCTTTAACTTGTATATAAGGCCTTCGTGCCATACCTTGTCAAATGCTTGAGAAACATCGATAAAAAGTGCAGAATAGTATTTTTTTCTTCAAAGGTCTTTTTAATTACATTTACTAATCTGTGTGTTTGTTGGATCATACTATGTTGTTTTCTGAAGCCAAATTGATGGTTCGGAATACATCCTTTGGCGCTCAGAATTGGGTTCAACTTAATAATTAATATTTTTTCGAACAGCTTTGATATATTTGATAATAGGCTTACAGGTCTGTATGATTCAACCTTGGTGTTGTCTTTTCCAGGCTTAGGTATCATAGTAATCAAAGAAATTTTCCACTTTGTAGGAAAGTACTCAAGACGTAAAATGGCATTAAAAACAAAAAGAATGATTTTTTGGGCTATACGGGGCAATTCAAATAACATCTTGTTACTGATTTTATCAATGCCAGGAGCTTTCTCAGTATTTAAATCAGTTATTGCCTTTTCAATATCTCGAAGCTCGAACCTTAGGGTAACTGCCGGACTAACATCGATAGGTGGGAGCTCAGCTATATCAGTCGAGACAATTGGAGTAAACACGTTTTTTAAATGATCAACAAACACACTACCCCTTTCGGTATCATTTCTTGCCCAGTCTCCACAAGAAGTTCGCAATGGAGGCTTACGTACGACTGGTCTATTAAGGATTCGACATGCACGCCATAATGAATAATCTGATTGTGGAGTTGGGTCCAGATCTTCCAGGTAATTTTTCAGAGATGCTACCCTTTGAGATTCTAGTAGGTCTCTTAGCCGCTTCGTGCAATCTTTAAGTCTATTTTTAAGTTGAGGAGATCTATATGATTGCCACTCTCTACGAATTTTTCTTTTTTCAGTCAAGAGCCGATCGAGATCTGCAGAATAAATGTGATTGCATCTGTCTATTTGCCGGGTTACAGTTGCATGTTGGGCAGCTAATTTGATGTTTCGATCAAAATCAATTATACACTGCTCTATGCCTTCTGGTGTTCTTAGCGGGATGTTTTCCGAGCAATGCGTGCTGAGATATTTTCTATATTTCAGCCAATTTATGCTTGTCCTGGTTGTTGGTGATACGATATTTTGTTGATTCCATATATAGACAATAGTGGGTGAATGATCTGAGGATAATTCTAGTGATGTTTCAGCTTTAATAATTTCTCTTGAAATACCCTTAAACACGCCAAAATCAATAACATCCGGTATTTTTTGTCGATCAGTAGGCCAATAGGTGTGTTGGCTACTCGAGATCACATTGAGACGCATTTTTGAAATTGTGTCAAACAAAACACGACCTTTTGGTGTTATTAGTCGTGATCCCCAAAATGTATGTTTAGCGTTGTAGTCGCCTGATGCTATGAAACAGGGACCAACTTGAAATATAAAAACCATTATATGTTGCATACAAATGTCATTTGTATGGCGCTTACGAGGTTTTGAAAATAGATTTATTTATTTTTCATACAAACTTGTTAAGATGAGTATGTAGTCTGGTGAAAAATTTTATTTTCTACAATAAAAACTAAAAATGTCAATTTCGAAAAAAATTTCGCTTACGTGGTTTAAGGAGAAAAGCGACGATTTGTCATAAATGAGAAATCTAAAATTGTATATTTATTTTTCACGCTTATAAATGAACAACAAAAAATGTTCTGTCTATGTACTCAGATGAATGAATGAAGAGAGATAAATTAGCTTCTTATCATTAATGTTCTTTTTCATAAGTGTACATGTTCATGTATGAACGTTGAACATTTATCATAAATGAACATAAATAAATTTTCTGCCTAGGATCGTATATAATTTGTTACTGCATCTGCCGGCAGTTGCACATTACAAAATATGTATGAACGCTTAGCGCACAATTTTCTACAATCTTTTCTACAATCTCAAATATGAACACTTGCGTGAACAACAAAATTTTGTCTCATTTATTCACTTTTGAATAGAAACAGAAAAAATAAATCATTGGATTCATAAATAAAAAAACACAAAATATTTTGTAGTCTCTCACACATGTATGAGAAGATGTAGCTCCAAAATAATGTACACATTTATTCATGAATGAACAGTGAGTGAACATTTCGGTACTCTGGTTTGTATATTACGGTTGACCGATCAATTGATTGCGTATGACAATTTTTCCATTGTTGTTTGTGTACGTGTGCATTTCATGAGTTCAAATTTTAAATCACCATTTTGCTCGTTCTTGTATTAATGCACATGAGCGAAAGAAAACATACAACGGGCAGTTTCATTCATGTGCAATAATAACAACAAACAGAGTAGATACTCGCTCATTTGCAGTGAACATAAGTGAGTAAGCAAATGCGTGCCCTATTTTAAATTTTTTTAGTCTGTGCTAATAAATATTTTTATTGAAAATTAATTTCTTTACTTATAATTTTTTATGAATAAATTATTTTTGTTTAGAAAAATTATATAAAATAATTGCGCTAAATGCATCATCTCAGATTTGTTTACTATTTAATATTTAAAATAAAATACCTACATTGAAAATCAAAATCAATGTTTGTCGTTTTTTAGCCTCGCTAAATTAAAGAAAAATAATAAAACAACAAAATAATATTTGAATTCTTTAATCTATTTATATATTCTTTTGGTTACGGAACAAAATATTGTCAGAACAAAAAAATTATAAAGTCTTAGTTTTGACATGGAAACTTATAGTGGGGATACATTTACTTTGGAAGCATATTACAGGTAGGGAAGAGAGGTTATAGTTTTTTTGTTCGGTACTCGGCGACACGCGTTGTTGACATTCAAGGGTTGTCAGATTTTTTTCACCTATTTCGCCAAAATCGATGTGAAAAATCGCCAGTTTTTTGTTATAATTTGCCTATAATATTGTATATATTATAGGCAAAACACAAAAAATTTTTTTAATATAAAATATTACTGCAAAAGAAGAGTCGTTCAAAATTTTCTTATATATTTTTAGTAGATTATGCAATTTTACTACAAAAATGACAAACGAACACTTCCAACTATTTTTTCCAGCATTTCGGTACTCTGAAAACAAATAATCAGATGTCGAACTGCACTTACCTTATATTATTCTGTCTTGATTGTGAATATGGTATATTTTCCTTTATATTGAGTTAAAATTTGTTTAACTTAATTAATTAATTTCTAAGTACAAAAAATCTGTTTACAAGATTTTATATACATACATACATACATACATACATACATACATACATACATACATACATACATACATACATACATACATACATACATACATACATATGTATACGACTATTTTATAAAATATTTTCCTAGTCTGAATTAAGCTCAATGATGGGCTTAGAAGATTGACTTTTTTTAATCAAATACAGGAATAAAACTTACTGCGTTAATTGATATCTATTAATTTTTCGATTTTTGCATTCATATTGAAATTGTTTAATTATTTTGTTTACTGGGCTATTTTCATCTAAATACATACATTTTGAAATGCATTTACGAACATATGTATACATTTACAGTAGAATCGCGATAAGTCGTAACAAACTGTTTATTTCTTAAACAACAGAGTTCAATGGCAATAATTTCACACACATCCTTCCCCTCGTTAATTGGTGTTTTTATCAATACGAAATCCTTTTAACCTCTTATAAATCATAACTGACTGTTTATAACATCTTGCAATTCGTATTTATTATTTTATAATAAACCGAAATTCCTTTAAATCGAAAACCCCAGGACTCCACTGTATTTGCATTGAAATAGTTTTCCAAGAAATTTGAGGGTAGACATTTATCAATTTTTATGGCATTTTTTGTTATTGTTTTTGTTAGTGCGCAATTAAATCAATAAAAAAGTACATCGTTATGCAGAGCGACAAATGAATAAAACAAACATTTAATTTTGTATTGTTTATTTTTTTTTCTTATAAATTGTTATTCGATTTAAAAATATGTATAACAAAAACTTCAATACTCAATAACAGTCTGTCCAAGGGAACAATGTTAAAGATATGAGACTTAATATTATGTTTTACTGTGTTTTGAAACTTTAAGTTTTATTAAAAGCTAATTTCTAATAATAACAAATTATTTTTGGTTGATTCAATTGAATCAATTGAATTATTTGAATTGCTTTAAATATAACTTCTTACATATATAGCTATCGCTTAAGATTAAAACAAGAGTTGTTTTTATCTAGGTATGTACGTTTTGTCGATCTAACAATGTTGTTTTTGGAAACAAGTTTTTCAAATGTTTTATCATAAACTAGCTGTGCCCGTCACGTCGTGGGCGTCCTGACAATATTTGGCTCGATTTTGCTTTGAAAGTATTCCGCACCAACTGTAAGACTCTTACTTTTGTAGTGCTTCAGTTATGGTTTATGTATTTACTTTATATACAGGTACCCATCCCTGAATAAAATTCTAAAATTTTTAAAAAATGCTAAAAATTATTCTAAAGCTCTATAAAAGTTGTTAAAGTAATTAATATATTGTCATTACTTTAAAACAGCGCCATCTGTTGCGCAACCGTGTTTAAAATAAAGCGGTAAAAAAGTCGGCGTACTTTAACTGATTTTTCTCCACTTTCTCTTTATTAAGGTATTTTTGCGGAAAAAAGTGTACTATATTGGAATGAGAAAATTTTGTTAAAATTCATCCAGATGTATATTTGCTCTACATACCCAGCCTTGGATAAAATTCCAAATTCATATAAAATGAATTAATGAATTATTTAGACTTAAGTTTTATATTATAAACATTCTGCTGGTGTCTAATTTTTCTATATCTCTTTATAATAAAGAACTTAAGCGTAAATAATTAACAATGTAACTCCACAAAGTAAAAATACAATTCAAATACAAATTTTATTCAATTGGCGCCTACCGTTGTGCAATAGTTTTTAAGATATTCGTTTTAAACCAAAAATTATAGTACCTTTAAACCGGAAATTGTGTATTTTTAATGCTTTTTCTCTACTTTCTCTTGGAAATGAGATATTTTTGCAGAAAAAAGGTATCCTATATTGGAAGTAGAATGCTAAGGGACCTCCTCACAAAATTTTGTGGAAATCCATTCAGTAGTTTTTACGTGAGGCGAACACAAATGTAAAGTAGAAAGACAGACGGAAATGAGATAATATTTTATTATATGTGTAGATACTCGTATGTAGGTAGACATCAATGTAGTTCCCAACTTTATAAATCTGTTAATATTTTTAAACAAAAAAAAAAAAAAAATGTTTTCTATCTTAAGTTTTATGTTTTATAAAACTTTTATAAAGCTTTAATTTGATAAAATTTAGTTTTATAAAGCTTTAAAAATGTTACAAATTCATCAGCGTCTAGCAATGTCAAGCCGTTTCATTAATATAAAGCCTATACTTTAATAATAACCATTATTTTCTTAAAAAACAGTAATGGCTTATAAAACAAATTTTCCGATAAATAAATTGGCCTTGGTTGAAAAAACTTTTCAAAGTTATTGATAACAAAACAAAGATAAAAAAATTTTAAACATATAATGAAACTTCACAGGGACAAGGCAGAAGTGTTTTCGAGTGGAGCTGCAAACATTTGAAATTCAAAAATTATTGTAGAGTTTTGTAAATAGTCTTTAAAATTTCCCACTGACAAAAAATAAAAGTCGCTGCCAAGTTATCAGTACTATTGAATCGGTAGAATTGCGTACTTTCAGTACGGGAAAAAAGTAAAGGTACGGGAAAAAAGAAATCTATATTTGAACCGAGATACTAAATAAAATTTAAATTCATCCAGTAGTTTTAACGTGATATAAACACAGACACAGAGAAAAACATACAGAAAGTTACAGTTTTCTTATATAAAACTATTTTTAACACACTGTGTAATTTTTTAAGTCATGGCAAAATAACCATATACGGACACCACTACGTCATAAAAGACCAAAAAAAAAAGACTCCTGTCTCCCAATTTTGCCCAAAGTCCTCCAGGAACATATGAATCCTTTCTAGTCCTTTCTAGAACATATGAACTTCCTAGCGCTAACTAAACGGTGTTAAGAATCATTCCTAGGAAGTTTATATGTTCTAGAAAGTTGTTTACTGAGATCTTGGGTTAATTTTTGTAGTTGATTGTTTCCTTGAATTTTGAACGGTTTGCTACCTATGGACCTGAACAAGGGAAAAAAGGTAAAAAAATTATATTTTTTAAAGTTTTTTGCGATTTTGACCTTGAAGATGAAGTTTTTTTGATTTTATATGTTGACAATTTTTGTTCTATATGACAAGAACTACAACTTTGCCTCAGAGAGTATATCAAAATTCCAAACGGTTTGCAAAATATGAGCTTGAGTAAATGATCATTTTTTTTCAAAAATGACATCGAGTTCCCACATTTTTGAGGGCCCATAAAAAAAAAACCTGGAGAACTTTGGGCAAAACTGGGAGACAGGGGTCTTTTTTTTTGGTCTTTTATCACGTAGTTGTTTCCGTATATGGCTATTTTTTCCGTGTTGTAATGTATTGGCCCAACTAGAAAGAAAAAATCACTATTATAATTTAAAATAAAAAATATCTTAAACTCGAAAATTTTACCTTTGATAATTTTTCTTTTTTTAACAGCCTTTTATTGCTTAATATTAAACATTTATATAAAACATTTTAATGGCATTGGACTGATTTTAATCATAATTTGTAAAATAAAGCATATTTTATTTTCTGTTGTAAATAACCACATAATCCATGTAATGGCAACAAGTTTTTTTAACAATAATTTAGATACTATGCAATTCTAAATTTTAAGCAATATTTTAGAGTGTAATAGCTGCTGCATGACTACTCTAGTCAAAGAGGGTCTAGCATTTTTGTGAAATTGGTCCTTGTGATTAGAACATGCGACTTTATTAACCTCCACTTTTGTACTAACTCTCTTCAAAATTACCTATCTAAAACTTTAAGTCATTTATGGCACGATTTTGCCTTGAAAGCCATTCGAACCAAAATATTACTCGAAATCAATACCACAGAAACAATGTACTCTACCCGATAGAAGTAATAGATTTTACGAAATACCGATTTTAATTAATTCTCATTTTTTTCTTCGATTAATTATTATACAAAAAATAGTATTACGTCACACGACAGTGTTAGTCACAGCCGAAACATATTGCTTTCGGTTTCTAAATAAATTAAATTTAAATTAAAAAAAAAACAGACACACAAACACTGGCAATGATTATACGAAATCTGTTTAAGTATAAAATGATTTATCGGCAAATAAAGAAATTTAAAAGTTAAGAATACAAATAACAATTATTAAATAATATTAACTTTATTCATATATTAATCATTTTTTGACAGTTATCAAGACCCATTAATTAACTTTTTTTTAAACATGCTAGACTTAACTCTAAAATTATCTATGAGTATGTTGATTGATATAACTGGTTTATATTTATGGGAATTTATTTATAATTTTTAATTTTGAAAATTTTAATTATTATTAGTCGAACTGTTTTTATGTATTACATACAATGAAATTTATAATCAAGATTAAGTTCGTTTTTATTCTCTCTTAGAAAGAATTAATTAAATTACAAATTAGGTGATAATATTAAAGAAAAATTGGGAAAATTTAATTTTTAGACACCAGCACGAGTGGAATGCAGATTTTCTAGACAGCCACGTCCGTCATCAGCACTACTTGTATCTAATCTACTTAGGGTAGTGTTTTAGTTGTAAGCATCATCTATTTAACCAACCAAACCCAGATAAAGGAATACGAGAAAACTTGTATTTAATTATCAATCGTCAATTGGCGAGAACGAAGTCTACCACTACCTTAAGCTTCCCTCTTGTTGAATATTTTTACTTTAATATAATTTTTAATGATTTCTCAAGTTTGTTGGTAAGAAATTAAATTAGTTCTTCTGTTGGTACTGCTGGTAGTATACTCCTGCTTTATAGTGGCCATCAAACAATATCTTATACTCCATATCACAGGTCAAAGAATGTA
The DNA here is from genome assembly GCA_949628195.1 of Phasia obesa. NCBI lineage: Eukaryota > Metazoa > Arthropoda > Insecta > Diptera > Tachinidae > Phasia > Phasia obesa. The sequence continues at coordinate 59,696,088 of OX451217.1, read as the reverse complement.
GATAAATTATATCCATTTATGATCTTATGAAGTGTTTAAATTCTGGATTCTTACAGAGAAGTCGAGTTAATGTAGTTCTGTTCTACGTATAACGAAAACTAATCTGTAAATTGGATCGATCTGTTCTATGCTTGCCTACTATTGACATTTTTGAGCCTTTTAAAGCAGAATTTTTAATAACTTAATACCAGGCCAAAATTGAAAAGTAGTGTAAATTTTTAAATTTTGTATTAAATTATTTTTCAAAAAAAAATTTTTTTTAAATTTTTGTAAAATTTATTTTTTAATTTTTCATAAAAATTTTTAGAACATTTTTTTTAATTTTTTTAGAAATTTTTAAAAATTTTTTTGTAAAAATTAGAAACTTCCTGCGATATACAATGCGTTAGAATGGTCAGACTAAAGCAAAAAAAATCCCCCTTTCTTATGACCTATTGACTGCTCCTGCTTACCAGTGGGCACCCTTTGCGTTTATTGGCTACCTCTATATGAATTGCTTTCTATAAAGGGGCACCCTTTGTGTTTATTGGCTACCTCTATATGTATTGCTTTCTATAAAGGTATTTAATACATAGCAGAAATTCGCAGGAGGTTACTTATTGATCCCCTTTGATCTGTATTCACTCCTTGCGATCTACCTGGCGCGTTCCAATATTTATATAACAAAAAAAAGCAAAGGAGAATCATTAAAACCGAAAAACAAGGAAAAAAACCTGAAAATATATAAGTGGGCATGTTTTTTTTCCGCAGCCTCCAAAAGAATGATCTGATATTTCTGAATTGCAATCTTAAAATTTTCCAAACTACGCCTGGCAGATTGGTGAGCTTAAATCCTCTGTGTCTCGTCCGGTACCTTGGCAAATGACATTAGTACCCGAACACGGACAGACGGACAATGCTTAATCTATTTTCCTATGTATAAGGATCCAGAATATACATATATACTTTATGGGGTCGGAAATGAATATTGTAGAAATTGCACACAGAATGACAAAATTATATATGTATACCGTTTCCACCTGTGGTGAAGAGTATAAAAATAAAAATATTTTGTTCAAAATTCAACAAAAGGTTTAAAAATATAGTTGTACAATATTTTGATCAAAAATATTCGGTAAATGGTTACCTACTATTATCGTCCTAATTTTCAACAAAACTGTTTTAGAGTGTACCTTATATTTCAAAACCTAACCATTTAAGAGAATTTCACACTATAGTGAACACAAGTATTAATACTTTTGAAAATATAAAACCTGTCATGATGTGTTGTTATTGTTTTTGAAAAATTTTGAAGAACAATTAGATCAGAGTTTCGTTTTATTCAAAAGTACTAATACTTGTATTATAGTGTTATATTCCCTTTACCGGAAATATTCGAGAGCTAATACGAAGCTGCCCTAATATCTTTCCACATTTTACTTGCTGACGCAATCAAAACGAAATTTATGTATCTTAATCATGTAAGCGCTTTGAACACTCAATAAATTTAACTCGCAGAAAACTGTTTCGCAATCTTTAAAATAATTTTGCGTTTTAAAAGAACAACAACTCCTCATGCTTCCAGCAAATCTAGTACCGGTATAAACATTTTAATTAATTGTGTTTTGGATATTTACCATTAAAGTCAACAAAAACAACCAATTAAATTCTTAAAAGTTCCAAATAAAAACTTTTTATTAATCTGAAATTTTAATTTTATTATTTTTTTAACCTTCTCAAATTTTATAATAATTTATTTAAAATCATTTATAATAATTTATACAAAAAGATTACGCTCATGGCAAAATAAATAAAAAACGTAATTTCTTTTTAATTACAAAATATTTCGTAAACAAAAATAAATCTAAACATATGTAAAGTAAGCTTAATATTGAAATACATAAATCAAAAAAATATTTTTAATATCCATCCAATTAACTTTATTAATTAGATAATTTTATTGCATTAATGTTTGGGGGTTTCAATAATAAATCGTTCTTTGCGCACTACACTCTAAAACACTTTTGTTGAAAATTAGATCGATAATCGTAGGCAACACTTTTCCGAATATTTTCGATCTAAACTCAGACAACTACAGTTTTGAACATTTTGTTGAATTTTAAGCAAAATATGTTTAATTATTTTACACAAATTGTTTTTAAATTTTTCCCCTTTTCTTATTTTCAAAATTTTTTGTCTAATATTAGACAATCAGTTTTTTCAACAAACATTTAGACTATTTGATGCTTAATTTTAAGCAACATTTTAGAGTTTATATGGGGTCTTTCGGGATGCATATTGCTGACATAGCAAAACACAATCTATTTAAATCTCAAGCCTCTGTTCATAACGGTTCCAAAGATACGGTCACATAGATTACATAACATCACCTAATGGGGTCACACTTTAATTTAGAATTTTAAATTGAACACTTTTTGTTATAGAGAACTGGGCCATAAAGATTATTTGTAAATTTCAACTGTCTGTCTATAACGGTTCAAAAATTTGGCCATATATATGATATTATATCAACTATTGGGACACCCTTTAATTTATAATTCTAAATATGTATACTTGTTATTATACCAGACAAAGTAGTGGACATTCTGTCTAATTTTCAAGTGTTTGTCTATAACATTTCAAAAGATAGGGCCATATAGGTAAAATTACATGACATATGAGGACACCCTTAATTTTCTATATTCAAATTGTATACTTGTTCCTTGTAGAGGTTCCTTGTAAATTTTAGCTGTCTGTCTAAAACTGTTCAAAAGTTTGGCCACATACATCAAATTACATCAACTATTAGGACACCCTTTAATTTAAAAATTCAATTGTTGTTATAGCGGATTTAACAATGCAGGTTCTTTGTAAATTTCAACCGTCTGTGTACAACTGTACAAAATTAAGGCAATTTATATCAAATTAAATTAATTATAATTTTGTATATTTATAATTTTGTATATTTATACTTGTTATTATAACGGTCTTAGTAATAGTCATTCTGTCAAGTTTTCAAGTATTTATATCGGTTCAAATTACGTCACCTATGGGACACACTTTAATTTTTAGATTTATTTTTTTATTAATTTTTGCTGTTGGAAGCTATAGTAATACCTAATTTTTTAAATTTAAAATTGGTGCCTTGACGTAAAAACACATTCATGTTGTATAGGGGCACCCTTTAATTGTTAAATATAATGGGATCAATCTGTAAGCATAACCTTTGAAATAAAGAAACATTTATGCATTTTAATACAATATGTCTCACATTGAAATTATTTTTAACAGGGCGTTTAAGTTTTATCCAAAATGATTTCTTAATTGAATTTAAGGTCAATATTTAAGCATAACACTACAACGTTTTTATATTTCCGGCATCATTTAGAAATTTTCTTATTAACAGGTCTACCAGATAATCGGCTAATCACAAATTTAGTTTCGTTGAAATGATTAATAACTATGTATACATATAAGGCAAGTTGATTTAAGATTTACATGTATCGAAGATTGCAATCTAATCATTTGCATGTACATATGCATATTTGTATGTGTTGAGGCGTCAGTATGTCTGCTTTGTATTATTAGATGCTTATCTAGTACGAGAGGAATGAAATGCTTCAGACATGATGTTTTTATTTTTAAAATAATAAACATTTGCTGGTATATTAAATCAATTAATAAGAGCTCAATTTTTGATCCGTCATTATTAGGAAAAATTTTCTAGTATACACTCCGATCTCACGTTGATGTATTTCTACATCACCATGCAAAATCACTCCTTGAGATTAGGAAATATTTTAAGCATTATAATTAAAATCCATGAAATAATTATTTTTAGGATTAAAATGAACATAAAAATAACAGTGCACCTGTTGTTTTTCATAAGATCCCACGAAATTATACAGGAAAGGTTCAATAGATAATAGAATAAACTGAGGTACTATTTGCGACTTTTGAATCTTATACGATAGCGACCTAAGGACCTATTAATCAGGTCCACTCCTCCCATGTGCATGCTATACTCTATAATATAAATATTTTTCTTAAGCCACTTATTGGATAAAGAAATATTGTCTACAGGTTGCGAGCCAATATATGAAGACAACAAGATAATAACCTTCACCACCTTCCTGTCTGGGAGTCTAAAATTAGGTAATCTATTTTGTTGCTCAGTTCCCGAACAATGAATTCCTTCTTTTGAAACAGTGTAAAATAATGAAGAACATCTATACGGCGCAAAGAGGAGTATTTGGCCTGAAAAGCTGGCCAAAATTATTAAACGTGTTTTTTGAATTAAAAGTTTTAGTTTTTTGATAGTTTTAGGTGTAGTATGATATAAAAAGTCTAGTGGCAGATTTTGAAAAAATAACACTGCGCAACAAAAGTACACTGCGCAACAAAAAAAATTTTCTGTACCCTAGAAATAAAAGTATGTGGACTAGATGGATTTTGATGCCCTTAATTCAAATCTGTTTTCCGTTTTTCTCTTGTACGTAATGCTTGGTTTTCACTATGTCATTTGTGTTGTCAAATTGTCCAAATTGTTGGCAATTGTATGAAAACGGATTGTCATATGGTGCCATCTATGTTTGCAGTCAGTTATGCACACCAACTGCCATCTTAAATGACAAATAAGTGAAAACGCCAAATTTTAGTTTGTCAGCAGATATGGCATCATTTTTTTCTTAAAGTAGATTTGACAACAAGTTGTCAACTTTTTTGTTTGTCTTTACCGACTTTTTGTCAGTTCTTAAAATGCAGTGAAAACGCATTTGACGCAAAATGACGACAATTCATTTGAGGCAGTTTTTGTTGACAGTTCATATGACATAATGAAAACCAAGCATAAGGATTTTCTTTTAAAGGCGTGGCATACTTCAACCCCTAAATCGTTGGGTTGCCTTATATATTTTGCCATAACTTGAAAACGTGTTCTCCGATTTTAATAGCAGGAGGATCAGAAGATGCACCGAAAATTCTGCTTAAACTAACCATACACAGTTATTTTATATATATTACTATTTTGGAGTTATTAAAAATTTAATGGCGAAAAAAAAAAATTTTACATGCAAAATGCGTCAAGTTTTTTGTTTTCAAAATGCAATAAAAAAATTTAAGAACCAGAAAATTAAAATTTTAAAGTTTTTTCTAAAAGCCACTTTTCTAAGGAATAAAATACGGTTTAAATCGCAAAACTCAATTAACAAATGTTGATTTTAAAGGTTTAAACTCATTCTTGACAGACTATATGTACATACATACATATGATTTACAGTCTATTTAAAAAAAAAATTTGAAAATTGTAAGGCTCTTATAAAACAGTATTTTTTTTATGAAAAAAGGCTTTATTATATTCATTTTATATTATTTAATACTCAATAGACGGAAAAGTTAAACTAATAAAAATTCCTTACTAATTATTTTCCTCATTAGCTGCATCATCGGTGAAAATTTAAAAAAATCGCCAAAAATAATGGCGCAAACTTGCGCACACTTTTTTTTTTGTTTCTAAAATTCCAAAGATTCCAAATTTTATTGTGGTAAAAAACATAATTCGTAGACATGCTAACCTCACTTTTAAAAATCTCTTCTTTTCCTTTTTTTGCAAAAAAAAGTGTATAATTTGTTTTTTTTAGGTTTTGAACGAATTGTTTTAACATGAATATTCCACATATTTTAATTTTTTTTTTCTTTTTTAAATAACTTTTGATCATTCAGCGAAAAAAATAATCTTTGTTAAACCTTGATTCGTTTAGCCGCAAAAAATATCATATAATCATCCAGAAACCGAAAAAAACATTTAAATCTCGTATAATTTTCTTCACTTTTCTGACTTTAGCAGGGTTTCAGAGCTACATATCGCAACTAAAAGTCTTCAAAATTTACAATATAATGTTAAATATTGTTGTCTGTCGACTTGCCTACTTAGTTCTTTAGATTTCTTAATTCAGTTTTCCCTTTTTGGCCAGCTTTTCAGGCCAAATACTCCTCTGTGCGGCGTATCAAGATTGGCTAAGCCTGGATCTACTGTTCTAGATACGTGATTTTTTTTTTTAAAGTCGTCATAACTCAAGTTATGTTTAATCTTATGAAGATAAAAGTCTACGCTTGTTAAATAATTGATATAGTCATCTTGACCATTATCTCTGTCAGATAAGCCAGTGCTTTGTTTAACCAGATGTAGGTCGCTATTTCCACCAAGCTCGTTTACAGAGGTAGTCATCTACAGTGTCGCTTTCTCCTGTAATATCCTTCATTATATCTCTATCAATCAATTGGTCATCATCATCACTATTATTCTCTTCTGACCCATCATAGAAAATATTTCCGTCTTCTAAATCAGCAAGAATTCGTCAAATACACCTAATTCTGTTTTTACACGGTAGATTGTTTCCAGAAAAATCCGTGTAAAAAAAGACATTGATCATATACAAAAATATGTGATTGGTTCATTATCTCTAAAACCTATTAAAATTAAAATTCACGTTTTTAAGGACAAGAAATCATGTTTATTTTTACATATACATATATGCATGTGCATATGTATATGTATAATGTGTATTTGCACCGTTTATTTGAATCTTTAGTGTATGATGAAGACTTAACAGATAGTTTCGTTCCAGAAATCAACGATTGCCTAATTGAATTTTAATTTTTTTATAATTCTTACTGTGACTTTGTTTAAACCGAACATTTTGCCAAGAAATGTTAAGCCTTCTCCATTTCGAAGCCGATCTAAAATTCCAATTTTGTTTTCTAAAGAAATGGCTTTACGTTGTAGTTCTTTATTTGTAGTTTTTGACGTCTTCTTTTAGAGCTGCATTGATAGTTCACAAAATATTAACACATTTCCATTGCTGTAACAAGTAAAAATGCTTGTATGCACAAAAAGGGAATTGCTCTTTTTTTGATATGAAAATATTTCGCAAAACTTAAATTTTCCAAATAAAATCTATGCTCGAAAGATGAATCGTGCTAAATGAAATAAATTCGTGTAATTTTTTTTTTTTTTTTATTTTCAAACCGTTTTAAATCAAAACCGTGTAAAACAGAATTGGGTGTATCTTTAATTCATAGTGGTCGAGACATCCTATGACAATAATTACTAAGACCTAAATAATAATTACTAAAATAAAAATAAAATTTCTTCTAAAATACTAAAACAATGCGAAAATATTTCACAAAATTACTTTAGGATTATGCAGAATTGGCTTTGCATATTGATGCATTTCTAAATCACAAAAAAATATACTTTTCTGATATAAGTTTATCAATGTATACAAAAACATCAATGCTTTTAATTACTCTTACGTCATTTCTATGCGAAAAAATTTTTTCTTTAAGTTTTTATTACTTTTTATATAAATAATCATAATTCAAAACTTTCAAAAAATAAATTGTACCACCAATAAAAATTGTCACTAGCAATGAAATTGAATGTCGAAACTTGTTATATAACGTTGGATAACTGTAAATTGGTTTTGTGCAACCAAAACTAAAACAAAAAACATTCCAATCATTGTCACACTAAAAAATATGAGAGCTTAAACATATATATAGCTCAATTATGAATAAAAATTCCCCGGGATAATTTTCCCTTCCCCCATTCCTGATATTATACACCCCAATCACGAATAATTATTCCCATGAAAAAACTCCCAAATTTTTCTATCGTGAATGATTCCAATAACAATTTACTTGTATTTTACGATAGAAATTATTCACGATAGAAATTTTGGGAGTTTTTTAAATTAAATTAAATAAATTAAAATTTCCCGGGAATTTTTTCGCTTTTCTCTACCGAGGGAAAAATTATGTATTATGAATATTAAAAAGAGGAAATAAATAACATTTTTACCAAACATTTTTGATAAACTTTTTACTCTAAAAATTTCGATAAAATTTTTACAAACAAATTTTTAACAAAATTTTACAAAAAATGTTCGATAAAATTATTAAAAAAAATTTTCAGTAAAATTAAAAATTTCTATATCTTTTTATTATATTTGTAATAATGAAGTTAAAATCATAAAAGTAAAAACCAAATGTATATAATTGTGAAATTGGGAAACGTAACAGTAACGTAACAGTGTGATATTTAATATTACTATAGTGAAGGGTATATAAGACTTGGCATGGCCGATATAGCACTCTTAATTGTTTTTTTTTATTAGTAAACATGAAATAAAATGTCAAAAGCAAAACAATTGTTTCCGATTTTATCACTTCCTTTTTTGCTACCCCCAGGGAGAGTAGAATAAGGGAGATCTTTACCGGGAACAAAATATTGGGAAGGGAAAAATTTCCCCAGGAATATTCATAATTTATGTATTTAAGGGTTAAACATTTCGCATTTTTACACATATGTATTAGCTTTTATGTTGCATTTTAAAAAATCCGGAGTGGCCTACACTTAATTTTACCATACCCAATGGAAACAGATATTTGTATGGATATATTACATAAAGAATATAAGTTCAAAGCATATTCGAATCAAAAAATTAATTATTTTCGGTTTGGGGTGTTAAGTAAACTACTCCTTGCTCCTTCCCGATTATGCCCAAAATTTATACAGCTCTTCAGCTCCATTAACCAAAGACACGTATCATTTCCATATGTCATACGGTATGACCTGTAGAACGCTTACAAAATTAAAAAAATATTAATACTCTTACAATCTATTAAAATATTTCCATTAAAAGTGTTGCAGCAGTTAAAAATTATTTTAAAATTATTTAAAAATTAAATTTATAGCTAAAAAAAACAAATATATTTGGATTACCTAATCAAAACAAAAAATTCTTTCAATATAATAAAAAATTGGAGATACTAACTCGCTCCTAAAAAAATAATTCATTAGAACATAATAAATTATTTTTAGCTATAAATGATTTTTGATATCCAACGTTTTTTCTTAAAATTCTTGAATTAGAAATAAATAAACTAATCTTTGTTTTGTCGGTTTGTTTAACTTTCTCTTAATAATATAATGCTTTTTTATACAATGCTATAGCTCAAAAAGTATTTGAGATTGTAAGACTATAGTTAAAACAGAGTTGCATCAAAATGAATCAAATTTGTGTACAAAATATCGTTATAAAAAAAACAACTCATTACTATGTTGCAAAACAATTTGGAAATTATGTGACATCTTTTTACATCTAAGTATTTATGCAAATTCTAACGTTCCCCTCGATTGAGATGACTACAACCTCAGCCACTTTATGCACTTTCATTCTTGATCGTTTAGTATCTATGATTCTTAAATAACCTTTGCTTGTTTTGGTGCGATCAGAACGGAACTTATTAAACAACTTTTTAACTATTGAAATTGATTGTGTAGAACCGCTTTTTTGGGTTTCATTGATATTTTTACGTAAACAATAATGTTAATCACTTTTTCAGGTTCACTGCTTTCAATGGGTTTCAAATCATACTAATAGACACCTCCAAATTAGTCCACTAAT